>SKCR01042118.1:0-281529 GCA_019454045.1 Zanthoxylum bungeanum
AATGCCACATCTATTGCTCTTATTCCGAAGATCCATAATCCTTCTCAGGTTAAGGATTTTCGGCCTATCTCTTGTTGCAACGCTATTTATAAATGTATCTCTAAGATTATTGCAGATCGGATTAAGATTGTTCTTCCTTCCGTGGTAAGCTCCAACCAATATGCTTTTGTGGCGGGTCGACGTATTAGTGACAATATCTTATTATGTCTGGAGTTGGTCAAGAACTATCAAATGAGTGGTGGGGTGCCGAGGTGTGCTCTTAAGATTGATTTGATGAAGGCTTATGATACAGTTCGATGGGATTTTATGTTAGAAGTGCTGAGAACTATTGGGTTTCCTGAGAGGATGGTTGGTTGGATAGGAGAATGTATGACTTCTACTATGTTTTCTGTTTCTATTAATGGGGTGTTGAATGGTTTCTTTCCAGGAGGTCGTGGTTTACGTCAGGGGGATCCTATGTCTCCATATCTTTTTGTCCAATGGCTAGGATCCCGTTAAATAATACACAACCTTGACTTTGGCCAACAAGCTGTATAAAACTTAACTAGGTAGATCTCTAAGATCAATTAGATCTCATCCAATTCCTAGATCCGGTAGGTGGACCTCCAAGTCCAAAACATATATATCCATTATATTTCCAAACCTGTTTCCTCTAAATCAACTAAGCCTTGGCTTTGACTCAACAAGCTTAATGATTCCAGTTAAACGTGACTCATTGACAGTGGGAAAGCTTCGTAATCCACGTCGATGTACAGAAGTGACCTTGACTTTGGCCAACAAGTCACAACTGCCCAAGACATGCGATGTATAACAAAGCTTTCATGGTTCAAACACATCCGCGATGGACACTGATCTTGACTTTGGCCAACAAATCAAAGTCAATCTTGGATCTTGAGAGAGAACCACTCAATGGAAGGAAAAACACTTAATATTAAAGTGATGGTGTTTTTCATAAATTGGCAACCAATTTATTATCTTTGATTAGGTCTCATCATACACCCTTAAACATGCATTCTAAAAGCATAATAAGGCTCGATAAAATTAATAATGATATGCATATGGATATTCACAAATTTATTCCTAGAACAAATCTCTCTCTTGCCTCTCTCCAGCTAGCACTTTACATTCTTCTACCCAATTACATAATACTATAAGAAACCTCTTTACATTGAGGGGAATTGGTGAGAAGAGAAATACAATGAGATAAGGAGGTGATAGGCTGGACACGCAGGTCCAATTTCAATAAATACCATATTTACAATAATTTCCAAAATTGCCCCCACCCAATTAATATCTATCTGATATACATTATTCAACAAATACATCCAAGTATTCACACATAGCATGTTGTCAATCAATATAATTCAATTAAATTAATTTCAATTAATGACCATCCAATGTTCATACAACGATTTGATTTGCGCGAGTCCAACTCGTTTAAGAATAAATACTGAAGTAAGTATTCTTGAATTATATCGAACTATAATTTTAAATCCAATTTAAATTGTATCCAATACTAATTCATGTTTAATTCCAAATTAAACAATTACACTTATAATAGTGCCTTTTTAGACTTGGATTCCAAATCCAATCCAAATGGGTCTCAAAGGCCCAATTAGCATCCAATGCCTATTCAATTAAGTCCAGTGGGCTTTTAATTAATTCTTTAGGCATGGACTTTGGCCATTATGGATCAAACCCAAAATGCCAAGGCCCATTTAGGAATCACCATATGCCGAAAATCAATTTTGGCCCATTAGGCCCAATTAAATAATTAAAGGCACAAAATCATATTTTAGACTTTATGAAAATGGTTTAGGCCCAATTGGATCCAACCCAATTGTCCAAAACCATACATGGCCAAACCAAGCCCATTAGCCCAAATACAACCAAATTAGATTAATATATTATTCCAAATATCACACTAATCTAATTAAAGTGTAATTAACACAATTAATCAATTATTCTAATATTTCCAAAATATTAATTAATCTAATTAATCATGCTTAACATTCCAATTCATGTCCAACACAAATTGAAGCAAAATCAATTCATCCAACAACATGCATCTCACGACAATAGTAAGCAAATAACATTCAATTTTTTATTTTTTATTTTGGATAAATACATTCAATTTTTTATTTCAATCCAATTAAATCAACAATTAACATTTATTTCATGCTTTTAACATATCCAATTGTCAAATTTCAAAAAATCACCATGAGTTATTCTTAGGGTTCTATTCGACCATGTGAAGGATTTTGGGGGAAATTTGATCCAATCATTTTTTTCACAATCCAATGATGCACAACTCTAAGTTATCATCATCTAATCACAACCAAATAATCAATTTTGAATTTACATGCTCCAAGCATAAAATCCCAAAATTAAAGTTCATAAATCCTAGATTTCAAATCACATTTAGAAGGCTCTGATACCATTGTTAGTGTCTCTAAGACATGCACAATATCCTAAACATGATTTTAGTGTGAATAATCAAGTAAAGTTGCGGAAAAAACTTACATTGATCAGTTGAGAAATTTCCAAAATTTCCTTGGATGATGAAGCTCCAAGATTTTGTTGAGTTGTTCCAACTCTTGGGTGAGTTTCCCTATCACCTTGATTCAACTCTCCAAGTGCTAGCTTGAGTGAAAAAATGAAACAAAATTTTCACCATTAGAGGGAGATACAATCGGCCAAGGAGGGAGGAAGAGAGAAGAATATTGTTGTCTAACAAAACTTGGTTTGTGTGTTGTTTAATGCATCCAATTTATTGTAGCCAACTACCCACATCAAGTGTCAAAAAGTTGATGTAAATAAAGTGGGTCCCACCACTTTAAATTCAAAATTTAACTTGGCTTACACAACAACAACTTGACTTGGGCCCGTGTTCGTTTAATCCGATTAAACGAATTTTCCGTCACTTGATAATTAAATCCAATTTAATTAAATAATTATGCCTTGCAAAATTATTACGAAAGTCGCTTACGAATTAATTCCAAATTAATTTGTTCGCTCGAATTAAAATCCAATTTTAATTTTGTACTGAAATCCAATTTCAATTAATATATCTGATATATTATTTTAGTCCAAATAAATAAATTAAATAGAAAAATCTAATTTAACTATTAAATTTATTTTACCGATTAATTCCAAATTAATCGCGTTCTCTCTTCTAGACGAATTTAATCCCAGATAAATTCTTGCCGCAATTAATCCCAGATTAATTTTCTCTCTCATAATTAATCACATATTAATTCTATTCGAGTCAAATGTCATTGGTGAATCTTTGGGAAGTGACCCAAGAGATTCCAGGATATGTTGACAGTACATACGGTCATCGGACCATCCGAACACGTGCGTACCCCGTACCACATTCTCACCGATTTACAAGACATGGTTGGCTTCTAGCAAAGCACCGTACCAACCCAATTCTCCAGAAATATCCACCAAGGAATATTATATGTATCAGACGTAGTAATACAATGTATTTATGTAATACGATCCAGTATCGGATGTCACATGCTAGGCCTAGTGTTGGACAATTATGACCCATAGCATCACTATTTGTAAAAGACATTGTGGTTTTTGTACAAATTAACTATGTGACAAAGGAAATTGCTATTTTATCATTTTTTAATTAGATTACTTTGATATGAAATGATAAAAGTCCTTATAATTAGTTCCAGATTAATAAGATATGAGACAGTATTAATCCACGAACGGTTTAATCATTAAATATCCCTAGTCGCAGTATTATCGAGACTGGACATCGATAATGCGGAATAGACTAGTATTACACTTGTGTGCGTTATGGAAGCTTAACAGCATAGTTCTCATATATTTAAGTATATGATACTTATGCAAGTGTGATAGGAGGTTCTGTTAGCCGTTGGACTGGGAACAGCTTCGCTCTGGATAGACCCCTCGGAATCCCATTGGAAGTATGACTATGTGTCTATGGGAATCCGCATCAGGGTAGGTGTATTTGGTCTTAACCTGAGACTTGCATCGCTAATACTTGCGATAATCAGTACGTTTTGGTTTTGGTCGTCTGGGGCTTTAACAGGTTCTGTGTACGCATCTTCTGGGTTTACTAAGAATCGTAGTGTATCGGGTGTGATGTCAAGATGAAAGTATCACTTCAGTCATATGGAGAAGATGATCACGCAGGGATACAGAACTAGTACTCTCTTATGCTGCAGCTATCGGGATAGTATGATTATGTCATGATTATCCGATTAAAGAGACTAGTTGCTAGTGATCCGATATATGCTTCATACGGGGCATACACAATTCCAGCCCTAGGCCTAGCATGTGACATCCGATACTGGATCGCAATACGCAATACGCAATACATAGTATACTATGCCTGATATAGATTATATATTCTTTGTTGAATATTTCTGGAGAATTGGATAAGCACGGTGCTTTGCTAGAAGCCAACCATGTCTTGTAAATCGGTAAGAATGTGGTAAGGGGTACGCATGTATTCGGATAGTCCGATGACCAGATTTACTGCCAACAAATCCAGGGATCTCTTGGGTCGCTTCCCAAAGATTCACCGATGATATTTGACTCAAACAGAATTAATCTTGGATTAATTATGAGAGAGAAAATTAATCTAGGACTAATTGCGGTAAGAATTTATCTGGGATAAAATTATAATAGAAGAGAGAACGCGATTAATTTAGAATTAATCGATTAAATAATATATTGGATATATTAATTGAAATCGGATTTCAATGCGGAATTAAAATTGGATTTTAATTCGGGCGAACGAATTAATTTGGAATTAATTCGCAAGCGAATTTCGTAATAATTTTGTAGGCATTATTATTTAATTAAATTGGATTTAATTACGTCGCGAGGAAAATTCGTTTAATCGGATTAAACAAACCCGAGCCAGAAGTGTGTTGAGCAAGCCACTTGAATTTTGAATTTAAGAGGTGGGGCCCACCAACTTATATCAAATGTCTACATGAGTGATGGAAGTGGTTGGGAGCATTTAATGCCTTTTTTCCCTCCAACACACTTTGCCTTTGTTTTAGCTTTTTTGAAAAACATATACATACTTTTGGAAAGTCAACATAGGTAATTGTTTTTTGAAAACAAAAATATCAAAAGCAAAAACTCTCTCATTCTTCCTCACCAATGCCGTGAGCTTCTCCCTTTGGAATATAAATTTTATTGCAAAATTTTCTTGAGCTAGCACTTAAAGGAGTCTTATGAGGTGATAGGGAAACTTACCATTGGGTTGGATTCACTCAAAGAAAGCTTGGAGCTCTCAACAAACATCAAAGAAAGTTTTGAAATCAATACATCCAAATCGATCAATATAAATTATTTTTTCCGCAAACTAATTTTTGATTATTCACACAATATCATGTCTTAGAGATCCTTGGCATGTCTAGGACACTTACACCTCGGGCTGGCTCTGTGTCTGCCCCTTACGAAGCATATATCGGATCCCGCATAACTAGTCTATGTAATCGGATAGTCATGACCTAGTCATACTATCCTGATAGCTGCAGCATTTAAGAGTACTAGTACCGTATCATGCGTGACCATTATCTCCATATGACTGAAGTGATACTCCCATCTTGACATCACATCCAATACACTACGATTCTCAGTAAACCCAGCAGAGGCGTACACATAACCTATTAAAGCTCCAGACGACGAATACCAAAGCAAACTGATTGTCGCAAGTAATAGCGATGCAAGTCTCAGGTTAAAGATCACATACACCTACCCTGATTCAGATTCCCATAGACACATAGTCATAATACCAATGGGATTCCGAGTGGGTCTATCCAGAGCGAAGCTGTTCCCGGTCCAACGGCTAACAAAACCTCTTATCACACTTGCATAAGTATCCAGTACTTAAATATATGAGAACTATGTCGTTAAGCTTCCATAACGCGCACAAGTGTAATACCAGTCTATTCCGCATTATCGATGTCCAGTCTCGACAATACTACGACTATGGATATTTAATGATTAAACTGTTCATGGATTAATAATGTCTCATATCTTATTAATCTGATTTAACCATATGGACTTTTATCATTAATAATCCAAGTAATCCAATTACATAATGATAAAATATCAATTTCGTTTTGTCGCATAGTTAATTTGTACAAAAACACAATGTCTTTTACAAATAGTGATGCTATGTGTCATAATTGTCCAACATATGGTTCATCGAGTAGCAGGAATCCACGAAGTAGGGGTCAACATAGCTGTGAATGCCAAACAGGATCAGATTTGCAAATGTCTGGAAACTCTTAGTATGCAAGTTAATGCTGGACCCACAAGTTCACCATATGAAGGAGTACCAGAGGCAGAATCTTACAACTAACATGATGAGATTGTGAACTATGTCAGCAACTTCAATAGACAAGGAAACAATCCTTACTCCAATACCTACAAACCATGATGGAGGAATCACCCCAGCTTCGTATGGAGCAACACTTCAGGGCAAAAGAAAAATCCACCACCAGGACTCCAACAGCAGAATAAGGCCATGAGTATGTAAAAGAGTCAAGAATAGTAGATTTTCTTGTAGAGATGAAAATTTAAGAATCCAAATATGACGGTTTGTTTCAAGCATAAGCAACAGTGAATCAAAAACAAACAACAACATACGATGCTATGTTTCAAAGTCAAGCGGTTTCTATGAAGACACTGGAAAATCAATTGGGATAGCTAGCCAATGCTCAAAGTTACAGACCGCAAGGTACCTATCCTAGTGACACAGAACCAAATCCAAGGAGCAAATAAAATGAGCAATGCCAAGCTATCACTTTGAAAAGCGGCACTGAAATCAATAAAGATGTTGGAGTCAAGGCATCTACTGAGAAAGTTCAAAAATAAAGCAATGAATCAGATCCACAGATGGAGGAAAAAGAGGGAAAAGAAAATGATCGAGAAAGATTTACTTCACCTCCACATTTTCTACAGCGTCTCCAGAAACACAAAATGGACAAACAATTTGCTCGATTCCTGAAGATTTTCAAAAAGCTGCACATCAACACTCCATTTGCAGAAGCATTGGAGCAAATGCCCAGCTATGTCAAATTCATGAAAGATATTTTGTCAAGAAAGCGAAGATTGGAAGATTACGAGACTGTAGCATTGACAAGAGAATGCAGCGCCATCATTCAGAGGAAGCTCCCCCCAAAGTTGAAGGATCCTGGAAGTTTCACCATCCCTTACACTCTAGAAGAACATTACTTTGGTAAGGCTTTGTGTGATTTAGGTGCTAGTATTAACTTGATGCCTTTGTCTATTTACAGGAAACTGCTGTTTGGAGAAGCAAAGCCCACCTCAGTCACTCTGCAACTTACTGACAGACCACTCATATTTCCGAGAGGTGTAGTGGAAGATGTATTGGTCAAAGTCGACAAATTTATTTTCCCTGTGGATTTCATTGTCCTTGACATGGAAGAAGACAGAGATGTACCTATCATCCTCAGGAGACCATTCTTGGCAACAGGTCGAACCATTATTGATGCATAAAAAGGTGAATTAACCATGAGGGTGCATGACCAAGAAATAACATTTAATGTGTTCAAAGCCATGAAATTCTCGAATGACGAAAGGGAGGAGAAATGTTTCAGACTTGATGTACTAGATAGTATCATCTAGAATACAGATGCTATGCAACTTTCCATGGATAAACTTGACACATGCATCACCAACATGATTGACAATGAATTAGATGATAAGATTCTGGAATGCATAAACTATCTTGATGGAGCCTCTCATTTCAGATCAACACCATGGGTGGAAAGCTTGAAACTACTGAAAAAGGAGCGAGTCAAGCCCTCAATAGATGAACCACAGCAACTGGAACTAAAGCCACTTCCGAGCCATCTCAGGTACACATACTTGGAAAACTCTTCTAATTTACCTGTGATGATTTCTTCATCTCTAACATGGGTGCGGTAAGTTGTTGAGAGTGCTACGCGAGCAAAAGAGAGCTATTGGCTGGACTATATCAGACATTCAAGGCATCAGACCATCATTTTGCATGCACAAAATCCCGATGAATGATGAGTACAAAGCCATAGTGGAACATCAATGGATATTGCATCCAATCATGAAGGAAGTTGTAAAGAAAGAAATCATCAAATGGTTGGATGCGGACATCATCTACCCCATCTCTAACCGCTCTTGGGTAAGTCCTATGCAATGTGTACCCAAGAAATGAGGAATAACTGTAGTCACAATCGAAAAGAATGAGCTGATTCCGACAAGAACCGTGATTGGATGGAGAGTATGCATGGACTACAGGAAGCTTAACAAAGCCACACGGAAGGATCATTTCCTGCTACCATGCATTGACCAGATGCTAGACAGACTAGCAGGGCATGATTTCTACTACTTTCTAGACGGATATTCGGGATACAATCATATTTCCATCACCCTAGAAGATCAGGAGAAAACCACATTCACACACTCGTATAGAACTTTTGCTTTCCGTAGAATGCCATTTGGACTCTGTAATGCTCCTTCCAAATTTCAACGTTGCATGATGGCCATCTTTTCAGACATGATAGAACAAAGCATGGAAGTCTTCATGGATGACTTCTTAGTGTTTGGAGACTCATTCGACCAATACTTGCAAAATCGGGGAAACGTGTTACAAAGATGTGAAGATACCAATTTGGTACTGAATTGGGAGAAATGTCATTTCATGGTGCATGAAGGCATTGTTCTGGGACATCGGATCTCACAGAAGGGAATTGAGGCAGAAAAAACAAAGATCGAGAATATAGAAAAATTACCTCCACCATCATCCGTCAAAGGGATTCGAAGTTTTCTTGGGCATGCAGGATTTTACAGGAGATTAATCAAAGATTTCTCCAAGATTGCCAAACCTCTGTGCAACCTATTGGAGAAAGACGTGCCTTTACATCACCAAAGAATGCCACCATACTTTCGAAATCTTGAAATAAAAGTTGGTCTCTGCTCCAATCATAGAAGCTCTAGATTAGACACTTCTATTTGAAGTAATGTGCGATGCCATTGATTTTTTTGTAGGTGCAGTTTTAGGACAACGCAAAGCGAAAATTTTTCACACCATCTACTACGCCAGCAAAACATTGAATGAAGAACAGCTCAACTACACAACAACTAAAAATGAGTTGCTCGTAGTTGTGTTTGCTTTTGAAAATTTCGCTCATATTTTCTAGGTCCCAAAGTGGTGATCTACACAGATCATTTAGCAATTAAATACATGATTGCAAAGAAAGATGCCAAGCCCAGATTGATCTGTTAGGTGCTTCTACTGCAAGAATTTGATGTGGATATCTGAGACAGGAAGGGGACAGAAAATCAAGTGGCAGATAACTTGTCAAGGCTCGAAAATGGATGTACAACTGGCACTGAGCTGACAATCAAATAAACTTTTCCATATGAACAGTTGTTGACCATCAAGCAACATGAAATCCCATGGTATGCTAACTATGTAAACTATATAGTATCGGATAAATGGCCATTGGAATGGACACATCAGCAACGGAAGAAATTCTTCAAAGAAGTCAAGCACTATATTTGGGATGAGCCGTAGTTATTCAAACATTGTGCTGATCAGTTAATATGTCACTGTGTACAATAGAAGGAGATCAATAGTGTCCTACAACACTGTCATTCATCACCATATGGAGGACACTTCAACGGAAACAAAACCACAGCCAAAGTCTTACAATTAGGTTTTTTCTGGCCCTCATTGTTAAAGATGCTCACTTATTCGTTCTTCAATGTGATAGGTGCCAGAGGACGGGAAATATTTCGAAAAGAAATGAAGGACCACTCCAAAGCATTCTCGAAGTCAAAATATTTTATGTATGTGGGATTGACTTTATGGGACCCTTTGTTCCATCAAATGGAAACCTGTACTTTCTAGTTGCAGTAGACTACGTCTCCAAATGGGTTGAAGCAACAACACTACCATCGAATGATTCCAAAGTAGTTCTACATTTCCTCAAGAAAAATATTTTCACTCACTTTGGAACACACTTCTGCAACAAATACTTTGATGCTCTCCTAGCCAAATACGGAGTTACTCAAAAAGCTGACACTGCTTACCATCCACAGTCAAGTGGTCAGGTTGAAGTTTGCAACAAGGAAGGGCTGGTCCAAAAAATTGGATTATGCATTATGGGCCTACCGGACAACTTTCAAGACACCCATTGGAATATCCCCATACCGACTAGTTTTTGGAAAGACATGCCATTTGCCTATGGAGCTCGAAAACAAAGCGTATTATGCACTGACAAAGCTGAATTTTGATCTACAAGCAGCGGGGGAGAAACGACTCTTACAACTGAATGAATTAAAGGAATTTCGCCTCCATGTTTATGAGAATGCCAAACTGTACAAAGAAAAAACAAAGAATTGGCATGATCAGAAAATAGTGCGCAGGCAACTGGAACCAGGGCAACAGGTGTTTGTATACTACTCAAGGTTGAAACTTTTCCCTGGCAAGCTGAAATCAAAATGGTCATGTCAATTTGTGATTACTTAAGTGCTACCATACGGAGTAGTTGAGATACATAACCCCAACTCCAACAACACATTCAAGGTTAACAGCCAACATGTCAAGCACTATTGGGGAGAATCATTTGAGCGACAAAAAGAGAGTCTCATACTGGCAAATCCAGCCTAACGTCCAGGCAATCATGTCTAGCTGATGACGTTAGACTTAGCGCTAGCGGGGAGGCAACCCACGCAAATTCTGTATATATTGAGATACTGTGTGTTTTCTTTTGTGTGTTTTATTTTTATAGGAAAAATCGCAGACATGATGGAAGACACTCTCGCAAAACTTCACAAGCATTTTCTTTCTCTCCCTCAAAACTATCTGATGAAAGTCTACAAAATAATCATTGAAAGAATGAGACTTCTGATGATCAAAGGTATTCCTAGTGATATTCATTGGATAATTGAAGCACGAGTTCGTTTGGCATGTGAGTCATCTGACTCTTTTATTTCATTTTTACCTGGTTTAGGAAAAAGCACCTATGCTAAGAAAAGAAGAACTAAAAGATTAGGCGTTTGTTATAAATGTGCACACTGTACTTGTAACACTTGTTGTCATTCTTTAGGAATGGTGTCTGATAATCGCGAAGATAAAATAAAATTCAGTAGAGATGGCATGAGTAAGAAGTCTTTAGATGACATATCATTGACTCTTGAGATGCATCCCAGTGTATAAGTCTATCACCCAATTCACAATTTACATACAGAGTTTCGAAGAGAAAGACAACAATTGAGTCTCGGGAATCTGACTTTAAAAGACCATGTTTTCCAATTTATAAGAAAATTGGATTGGAAGCTTGTACCTAACCCATAGAGGTCATTCAAGCCATTACTACTTGTACATATTATTCTTTTGATTTCTTTGTCTTTACATAATTATTGTGATTTGCTTTATTTTGATTCCTTTTATTTTCGCCGACAAGATCCAGACTTTTTTACTTTCTCGATTTATTATATTGTTCATCTAATAATTGTCATTCAACAGGTACTAGTGTAATTATTACTCACCTCTTTTCAGGATCTATAAATTCAACTCGTCATTGTTCTCTTCAACACATCCAGATTAGAGAGAGAGTAAAGTAAAAATGGAAGCAACTTCAAGAAGACGAGTTCTTAACATCTGTGTGTTTTGTGGAACTAGTTTTGGATCTAAGCCAGAATTTGTTGAGGCAGTAAAAGAATTGGGAAGAGTTATGGCAGAACGTAATATGCACTTAGTATATGGCAGAGGCAATCTTGGACTGATGGGTTACGTTTCAAAGGTCGTACAAGAAGATGGCAGTCATGTTTTGGGAATCATTCCAAAATCTTTGGCAGAGGCAAATCTTATCGGACAATCAAATGGAGAAAAATGCATTGTGTCAGGTATGCCCGAACGACTTGTTGAAATGATTAATCGTGCTGGTGCTTTTATTGCTTTGCCAGGTGGCTAGGGCACAATGGAGGAAATTTTCACAACGATATCTTGGGCGAACTTGAACATACACTAGAAACCAATTGGACTGTTTAATGTTGATGGATTTTTTGACTTTCTTTTTGTGTTTCTTGAAGATACCATGAGAAATGGGTTCCTTTCAAAACTCATAAAAGATATCCTATTCACTGCCAGAACAGCCAATAATTTAATTGACCAACTCTTGACGTTTGAACCAAATATTGACCTTATCCTTTCCAGGTTGAATTGGTCTGATAACGATCATGGTAAGAAGCATAAGATAAGTCTGGATCTTAACCTTTAGTTTTCATTTTAGATGTACAATTTCATGCTAACCACGTACTGTCTTCTCAACGTTTCTTCTTCTTTTTAGACATTGGGGATAATGTCTCAATTAGGTTGGGGGAGGGGAATAGTTGACTAGTATCTTGTTTTTATTTTATTTTGCTTTGTGTTGTTTTTGCTTTGTTTTTATTCAGAAATTCAAAAAAATGTTTATATAAATAATTAACCATGCTTTTACTTAGTAACCGGACATCTTGCCTCAGTAAGCAGTGATTGTTCGTGTCAAACGGAAAAGCTTGAGTTAATAATAATAAAGTTTCTCTTAGTAATCAGACGTCTTGCCTCAGTAAGCATTGATTATTCTCGTCAAACGGTAGAAATTTTAACATATGAGATCTGAATAATTAAGTCCGTAGGGGTGTGTTAACCTAGTGCTCTAAAGCCAACTGGTTTGGGAGTCACTGACCCAAAGCTCGCTAAAAGGATTGAAAATGTTATTCAAAAAAATTGTACATAAAAATCAATTGCCAAAAAGGTGTGTGTTCTGATATAACTATAGAACAAAAATATTACTCTTTTTTCAACTACACTTATGAATATTGTGGGTACAATGAATTGATTAATACCTTATTGGTTATGTATATGGAGAATGGTAAAAAAATAATCAGAGAATTTACTTATTTGGTAATTAAGAAAGAAAAAAATAACTATTAACTTGGATAAGAATTTCACTTGTTTAGTTACTAACTTGTTTATCTTTTTATTATTTTGTGTGATTGATTGTACATTTGATTGATGTTTGTGGGTATCGTCGCTGTAAGCTCTTACGAGACTACAACTCGTCCACTAGGGACACCTAGGGATTTAAAGGCTTGTTGCATACGCTAAATGCAACCGTGATCCCTACGAAAGTGGCATATGTTAATTTATTTTAAAGTTGTTTATTTCATTTCATTTTGTTATTTTGCTCGAGTACTAGTAAAATGTTAGGTTTGGGGGTGTGATGAGCGGAAAATAAATCAATTTTTATCGCCCCTTTTACTTAATATTTTATATAGTTTCTCGAGTTTTATGAACGTTTTGATGTGTTTGTGTTTTTTTATAGATAAATAAAATATCATGACTCATTGGAATCAAATCGGGGCTAAAACAGTGAAAAACAGATGAAAAATGGTAAAATAGGAAAATTACGGTTCACGTGTCGCAACGCCCAACCCTCAACGTGTCGCGACGCCGGGCCAATAATTCATCTACTGACATGCATCATCGCTTGCGTCATCATTACGTCATCATTGTATCATGCGTCGCGACGCGTAAGACTTATGCTTCGCTACGCCGACACAATATTTCAGTCTACCGACAGCTGACATCTACTGTAACGCGCGTCGCGATGCAGAAGACTTGGAGCGTCGCGATGCGCACCATTTTTTGAGCCTATAAATAGAGGCCTAAATCATAAGGAAAAATCATACTTTCTTCCAGGGAATTTCTTTAGAATACTAGAATAGAGTATCTTGTTTGTTTAATTTCAGTTTTCTTGTATTTAATTTTTATTTTAGTAATAAAACTTTGTTTGTTTTACTTAAAGCATGAGTAGGTAACTTATTTCCGCTGGGGTGAAAAGGTGAAACTTTTATTTTGATAATTTCGATTAATCTCTCTTAATTTATAATATATAAATTATCTTAAAACCTGACTAAATTGGATACCGCTTTTATGATTTGTTGGACTTTATTAAATTAATTTTAACCTGACTTAATTGGATACCGCCTTTATGGTTGGTTGGAATTAATTAAAATATGACTTAATCAGGATACCGCCTATATGGTCGGTTTGTAATATAATGGAAATTTATATATTATAATAAGGGAGATTTCTAGATTTGAAATAATAAAAGTGGATCCCCAGCATATTATTTCATTGTTTTATTTCAACTTTTTAATTTTCAACTTTTTGTATGATGTTTTTTTATTTATGTCTTTAGTAATCCTGGGTATGTGTTGTAACTAATTATTTTGTCTAGGGTTGTGATGAAAACCAATATTAATGATTTAATAAGTTGACTTTTCTTATGTCTTGTGTGATGTTTTAGTTTATTTATTGAGTCTAGTTCTTAATGCTTCTTATTAATTGGCCACTAATAAGATTGATTAGGTAAACTTAAAATGAATTTGGAAAAAGGGATTTTAGGTTTAGTCGTAGACTCAATAGCTCACGATCTCACAATCACCTTAGAGATTTTCTTCCAGGATAAGAATATACCTGTCGGGCGTGGGTAGCCATAATTGGAACTTAAACTTAATGAATTCAGAGTTTCTTAATTTCTAACCATCGAAAGAGGCTACACAAGCACAAGATAATCAACTCATCTTTAGAAGAACATTGGTAGGATTCACAACCCTGGATATTTTCATATCATTGTTTAAATCTTAAAATCTACTTTAATTTTATTTATTTGTTTTAGATTAAATCACCATCCACCCATCAATCAATAATCAACTTAGATACTTGTAGAAATTTAACTTCTATAAATTAATGGTTAGATATTAAGTCCCAGTGGGATCGATACATTTATACTACTTGAACGATACGTGCACTTGCGTAACGTGAGTGATTTCACACATCAATTGTACATTTTATTAATAAAATAACTTCATTTTCATTTCATACCTTATTAAAGGTATTGTCATTATGCGTAATGATTGATGTATAGATATGCTAAGAATGACATCGACCTTAGAATAGTCTTGTAGTATTACTGGACACTAGGTGATCCGATATTGGGATTAGTATTACTATTATAAATTATTCTTAAAGTATATATATTCCTAGTCATTGGTTTTGGAATACGGTCGAATTTCTATAACCAAGAAGACTAGCACATGTCGTATATTGGAATTGGAATTCCAATGGCTTAACCCGATGTACCATGAGTTTTGAAAACTCGTATAGACGTGTGGGTATTGGTTTTTACTGAATACTGAATGACTCATATGTGATTTCTAATAGTTGGGAGTACAGACCATCGTTAATAGGAATCTCCTCGAATCAAGTAGTATATGTAATCCTTTGAATATAGGATAACATTGATTTTGTGTGAGATCCTCCACATTTTGATGCCATGTATGTCAGAAACCTTTAATGGCCTGGCCTCTAGATGTTCATTGGGTGTGGACCGATGCACTTAGTAATCAAGTGTTAAGCAAGATAGGATCTGTCGACCCGTATGTGTACCATAAAAGGGTTTAGGTATCTATGTGAGTAAAGTCACGATTCTTAAAGCTTTGGCCAAAGTCGATCACCTAAGGTGGATCGCATCAGTTATGAAGAATCTTGGACATGTCGACATGAGATGTGCGCCTCAGAAACTTGATGGTGTATTATATATTTCCTAAGCACAACTCGAATTGCCTACAACAGAGTGATTGCTATACATATGTGATGACCTTGACTTGTATAGTTCAGAAAGGTCATTCTTGTTCTTCACGAATTTGGAGGTGGCCAAATTGCGTACATATTAGCTAGGCTTATATGACGAATGTGTGTGAACTTAGAGAGTCCCAATATGAAGTGCACTCATTAAGCACTTGGATAGCCGATTAATTTTGATAAAAGATAATATTCGATATTATAATTATCAATTAAGATAATCAAGTGTTGTTGGATAACATTGATTATTTACTTTGACCTAATTGGATTAATTCAATAATTACGCAAGAGCTTAATTGTAAAATCATAATTATCTCTACCATTTGAGGATATTATGGTAATTGTAAGTATGTAATAATAGGTGGTTTTGGCTTGATTTAATTGGATTAAATCAAAGTGGCAAACATTGAACTAATCCATTTCCTAATCTTTGTCTTGATTTAATTGGATTAAATCAAAGTGGTAGACAATGGAGATTAGTCCCACCTAATTATACATATTTGGACAAATTAAATTAAGCCCACCTTAAAGTTGATGACAACTTTTATTAATTAAAAATTGCCTAAGTTTTGTTATAAATAGCAAGGTTTATGAAGGTTTTAATCAAGCTTGAGAAAGCTAGAAAACAAGCAAGAATTAGAGAAATCAGCCTAAGTTAAAGAAGTGCTTAGAGAAGCTTTGTGAGATCTCTACAACATTTCAATTAGGAGAAATTAAGATTGGATCTTGGAGTGAAGCTTGCTAGCATTGGAATCAAGATTGGATCTTGGAGTCAAGCTTGCTAACTTCGGAATTTCTCCAGAACATTTTAACAAGGAGAAGTAGATTGGATATTTGAATCAACCTTGGTAGGTAAATTTGATATTCTCCAAAATATATGTTTTTCATTAGTGAGACATAAAGTGATGAATTATGTATTAGATACATAATGTTGAAATTAGGCTAATTAATTATATTAGGATGCTTTGGAAGTATAAACATAATATGCTTGTAATTGGGTCAAAATATATATGTTAGACATAGACATAAAATTAGAGTTTGGAACTCTAGATAATAGCTTAGAGCTAAGACTACCATTCTATAATCACTTGACCACCTTTGGTGACCTAGAATTGTTCACGAGTCACTTCATTGTGGGATTCTAATTTGGTTTGTATTTTGGATTCAAAATTTACGCAAGTGCATATTTAGAATAAATTTATATTTTTGAAAAAATATTTGATATTTTGAAAAACTTAATTTTTGTTCTATAACATGTGTTGATGTTGGTTTTGATGTTAAAATTAATTTTGGGTGTTTTTGAATTGTTTAGGGAAGATCAGAAGAATTTAGGGTAAAATACCATAATTCCTTCAGCTATTTGGAAAGAAAGCTGAAGGGATTTTAGAAAACAAAAAAAAAAATTTGGACTGTGCAGTGAACGCATAGTGCGCGCGCATTGTAGCGTGACCGTCACGCGCTTCTCGCACTGAATTTATTTTTCTTCATTCTTAAACTTTCGGGACTCTAATTCAGCCCCGATGTTTCCTATACACTCGTAATGAAATATAGTATTTTATTAAATTATTTAAATTTACAGCCATGCTTGATATCTATGGACTTCTATTGCATGAGGCTCCGATTCGACCCTAGGGGTTCCACATCCACCCTAACATTACTTACTGACCAAGTAATGTAAAATTTGACCCCTAAAATTTGACCGAGTGATGTGGTGCCTCTGATTGCTGAGAGAATTCTTGTTTTGGGTGAGGGTTCTTCTAATGGGTTGAATCCGACTTTGGTTACTCATTCTCTGCCTGTGATTTCTTCTGAGACTGCTTCTATGGTGATAGATGGTAATTTGAAAGGGGAAAACTCCATTGACTCTTCACAACTTGGTGAGGATCTTCCTTATACTGAGGTAAATGAGTGCTCGCCGTCTGCAGTTTATGATTCGCCTACTCCGTTGGTTAACAGTTTGGCTATTAAGGCTGTTGACTCCCTGGAATCTAAGAAATTGACTTATGGTAACAAATCCAAAAAGGGTTCAGGTGGGAAAAGGAGTCAGAAGTGGAAGTCTTCTAGAGGGGGTCGTCGACGTTGATTTGTGGGTTTGGCCTTTTTTCATCTGTTTTAATGATTTTTGGTTGTTGGAATATTAGAGGTCTCAATGACCCTTTAAAACATGCTGAAGTCAGGAGGTTTTTTAGTGAGGAGAAGCTCTCGTTGTGTGGTTTAGTTGAAACCAAGGTTAAGGAGGTTAATCTTATGAATGTCTCTCGTGCGATTAATCCTTCTTGGAAGTTTTTTTGCCATTCTGATATTAGTCTGTTTGGTCGTATCTGGGTTTGTTGGAATCCTAGTGATGTTGTTGTTAGCATTATTCAGTCTTCAGCTCAAGCTATTCATTGCCGTGTGACTCCTATTTCTGGGGCTTGGAATTGTGTAGTTTCAGTGGTTTATGGTGAGTGTGATTACGAGAAGCGGCGAGAACTTTGGGCTGACCTGCTTAATTGTGGTAGTATGGTTGATGATTCCCCATGGCTTGTTTTAGGTGATTTCAATGCTATCCGTTCTCCGTTTGAGCATAGTGGTGGATCTGTGGCTTGGCCAGCTTGGAAAGATGACTGGGTTGCTGTTTGGGTCAAGCTGGCTTGGATGATCTGCAGTATTCTGGGTGTAAGTTTACTTGGTTTAATAAGCAGATTCAGTCTCCTATTTGGCGCAAGTTGGACCGTGTTCTGGTAAATCCTTCTTGGGAGTGTATTTTCCCGGGTTCTTCTGCCCGCTTTCTTCCTTCCCGGATTTCTGATCACTCTCCTATGGTTGTTAAGCTTGCAGAGCTTCCTAAAAGGAAAATTCCCTTTAAATTCTTTCAGTTTTGGGTGGATCATCCTGATTTTCTTTCTGTTGTGGCTAGGGCTTGGGATATTGATGTTCATGGTACTCCAATGTTCCGGTTATGTTGTAAGCTAAAGAATGTTAAAGCAGCTTTGAAGAAATTTAATGTTGAGCATTTCTCTAAAATTTCTTGTCGTGTTTTGGAGATCAGGAAGGAGTTGGATAGAGTTCAATGTGCTTTACAGGACTTCCCCAGTGACCCTGCTCTGTTAGCTGAGGAAGCTCGTCTTTCAGTGAGTTATGGTGATTTGAGTCGGGCTGAAGAAGGCTTTAATAGACAGAAATCTCGTGTTCAGTGGCTTAACCTTGGGGATCAGAATTCTAAGTTCTTCTTTACCGCTATGAAGAGTTTTCATGGCCGTAGTAAGGTTACTTCTATTACTAAAGAGGATGGTACCCGAGTGGAGGAAGATGCTTTGGTTAGAGATGAGATTGTTTCTTTTTTGAGTCCCTTTTTGGTCCTCAGCACCGTCAGCAGGATTTTGATAGGGTGACCCTCCATTCTGCTATTACTAGACATGTGACTGAGGAGCAGAGTATGGCTCTTTCTCGTGAGGTTGAGGATGAGGAGATTAAGGCTGTTTTGTTCGGGCTGAAAGACAATAAAGCTCCAGGTCCGGATGGGTTTATTCGGGTTTCTTTAAGAAGTGTTGGAATATTGTGGGGGATGATGTCTTATGTGCTATTCATTCATTCTTTTCTTCTGGACGTCTTTTGAGGCAGGTAAATGCTACATCCATTGCTCTGATTCCTAAGATTCCTAACCCTTCCCAGGTTAAGGATTATAGGCCCATTTCTTGCTGTAACACCATTTACAAGTGCATTGCTAAGCTGATTGCGAACAGAATTAAGGTCATTCTCCCTTCAGTGATCAGTCAGAATCAATCTGCTTTTGTCGAGGGAAGGCGTATTAGCGACAATATTCTCTTATGTCAGGAATTGGTTCGGAATTATCACCGGAATGGCGGTTCCCCGAGGTGTGCTCTTAAGATAGACTTGATGAAAGCTTATGACACTGTTCGTTGGGATTTTTTGGTTGAGGTCTGAGGACTGTTGGTATTCCTGAGAGGATGGTGGGTTGGATTCAGGAGTGTATGACTACTACGAGATTCTCTGTTTCTATTAATGGTGAGCTGCATGGTTTTTTCTCTGGGGGTCGGGGTTGCGACAAGGTGATCCTATGTCTCCTTATCTTTTTGTTTTGGTTATGGAAGTTTTATCAGGCCTTCTTCGTAATATGGCTACTGATCCGGGTTTCCAGTTCCACTGGCGGTGTTCAAAGGACCGTCTTACTCATCTCTGTTTTGCAGATGACCTTATGATTTTTTGTAAAGCAGATGCATCCTCTGTTTCTTTGATCAAGGATTGTATTGGGCAGTTCAGTGGTTTATCAGGTTTAATTCCGAATCCAGCTAAGAGTCATTCCTTCTCTTCTGGCATCTCTCTTTCTATGCAAGACCATCTGCGAGATGTGTTGAGATTCCAGGTGGGGACTCTTCCTGTGAGGTATTTGGGGGTTCCTTTGATCTCTACTAAACTTAGGGCCTCTGACTGTGCTTCTCTTGTGGATCGTATTGTTATGCGTGCTAAAAGTTGGAGTTGTAAGTTTCTCTCTTATACAGGTCGGCTCCAGCTTATAAAGTCTGTTTTGTTCTCCATTCAAGTTTATTGGTCTTCTTTATTTATTCTTCCTAAGTCAGTGATTAGGAAGGTTGAGACTATCCTTCGTTCTTTCCTTTGGAAGGGTAGTGCGCTTATCACTACTGGGGCTAGAGTAGCTTGGAGCAAAATTTGTTTACCTCTTAAGGAAGGGGGTCTGGGTATAAAGAGTCTGGAAGCTTGGAATAGAGCAGCTATTGTCAAGCATATTTGGTTTCTCTGTTCTGGTCAGGTTTCTTCTTGGTCTACTTGGGTTTACTCTTATTTACTGAGGGGGAGAAGTTTTTGGGAGATCCATCGTCCTTCTGATTGCTCTTGGAGTTGGCGTAAGATTTTGGAGCTTCGTTCTTGGTCCCGTCGGCGGATGAGAGTGAGTATTGGGAATGGTGAGTCGACTTTATTGTGGTTTGATAATTGGCATCCTGTAGGCCCGATTGAGTACTCATTGGGCGAGGGAGTGATTTATGATTCTGGCTTGGATAGGATGGCGACAGTTGCTTCCATTATCTCTGATTCTGCTTGGCATTGGCCCCCTTCTAGATCTGCTGCTCTTGTTGATTTGGCTCAGACTCACCTTCCGTCTCCTTCTAGTTTGAGGGAGGATATACTGGTTTGGGAAGATGATAGACATGGGAAATTTTCTGTGGATTGTGCCTGGAATGCTTTGAGGTCGAGGAGACCCGAGATGCCTTGGTCCCGAGTTGTCTGGTTCCGGAAATCTATTCCCCGCCATTCTTTTCTTCTTTGGATGTCCATTCAGGGAGGCCTTTGTACTCAGGACAGTCTAATGAAATTTGGTATATCCTCTTGCTCGCGGTGTATCCTTTGTGGTTGTTCGAGTGAGGACATCGATCATCTTTTTTTTCAGTGCCTCTTTTCATTGAGGGTTTGGTCGTCTGTGTTAGCCATGTGTGGTTTAGACTGGAGCTGTCGAGATTGGCGCCAAACTGTTGAGTGGCTTTGTCAGTTCTCTGATGCCTCTTTATATCATCTTCTGGTTCGTCTGTCCTTTGCAGCGTCAGTTTACCATATATGGAGGGAGAGGAATGCTCGCACTCATGATATGCCTCTTAGGCCAGTTTCTGTTCTTCTATATGATATTGTTTTTGATGTTCGGAATCGTGTTAGTTCTTTACGTAAGGTGACTCCATCTTATGACAATAAATGGCTTCACCTTTCGTGGCACTTGCCCGATGACATCTTTAGTTGATCTCTTGTAGCCGTTTGGCTTTCTTCTAGGAGGGCTTGTCCTCTCTAGATCCTGGGGGATGCCCCTTTGCTCTTGTTTAGTTTTCTTTTGGTTATAATACTTACCTTATCCAAAAAAAAAATGTAAAATTTGACCAGGAACAGTTTAAGAAATGATACTGTTATGATACAACTCAATGTTAGTTGCGATGTTCTTACAACTGTATCATAACTAATAATTCTAAGGTCAATTACGTCTTTACCATATAAAGAAGAAGTTATTTTAAAGAAAATATTCATTTTATTCATGATAAAATATTTACATAAGTATTTACAGAGAAATACAAATAGAAATTGGCGCTCCGAGCACCAACCATAATAAATTCTCCCACTTGCTCTAGTGTCAATATCGATTGTATCTCAAACCCATCGACTCCACGTGTTTATCAAATAACTTAGGTGGAATGGCCTTGGTAAGCGGGTCTGCTACATTATCTTCACTTTGGACATTGCACACGATAATGTCCCCTCATGACACAATATCTCGAATGATGTGATACTTATGTTCCACATGCTTCGATTTCTAATACGCCATCGGTTCATTTTCTTGCGCAATGGCTCCATTATTATCACAGTATAAAGGAATCAGATTCTCAATACATGGGACAATTCCCAACTCTATGATAAAGTTCTTAACCCAAACAACTTCTTTTGCAGCTTCAGAAGCTGCAATATATTCCGCCTCTGTGGTGGAATAAGTTTTGAACCCCTGTTTGGAACTTTTCCAACAAACTACACCTCCGTTAAAGGTAGACACAGATCCTCATATCATCAGGATCCGATTGGAAATATGAATCCGTGTACCAATTAACCTGCAGTTCATTTCCTTCATATATCATAAACTTATCCTTAGTACCTTTAAGATACTTTAGGATATGTTTAATGGCCATCCAATGGTCATTACTTAGATTGGACTGATATCTGCTAGTTACATTAATTGTGAAGCTGATATCAGGCCTAGTACATAACATGGCATACATGATGCTGCCCAAACATGAAGTATAAGGCTGATTACACATTCTAATCTTCTCATCTTCTGTTTGTGGACACATCTTCTCCGAAAGATGAAGGCCATGTCAGAATGGTATATTTGCTGTCTTACTGTTACCAAAATTATACCGTTCCAAGATCTCATCTATGTACGTCGATTGGGATAACCCAATAAGCTTCCTTACTCTATCTCTATAGAGTTTTATGCCTAAGACATAGGTTCATTGATACTATTATGATAGAACTCAATGTCAGTGACAAGAACTCACTTGGGTTGGAAACCAAGCAAACCCCCAAGCATCTTTCTCAAAACCCCAAGAACTTTGAATACTGATTTTGTAGGAACAAAACCCAACCAAGATCAGCCCCTAACCACCATGAAACTGACGTCCATGATAACCACAAGCATGAAATCAGATTGTATTTTGCTAGCAATGGAGAAGCCACTAAGTTGCCAAGCTTAGATAAGTCAATTTGAACTTGAAAAAGGGAATCCCTCCCTCACAAGAAATTTAGCCATACCCAAAGCTTAAAAGCTTGAAAGTTTGATGAAAATGTCGTGAATGTTATTCCAAAGAAGAAGAAAACAAAGTTTAAATAGGTTACAACGAGAAACCCTAAATGAGTGAATGGACAAAAATATCCATAAAGTGAAATTACCAAAAGACCTAAAAACTACCCAAAGCTTTCACTCAAGCACGTCCCCAAAAGTCTTTTCCCACCTAAAGTAGCTTAAAACAATGATTAGAAACTAATCTAACTTAAGCTAATTTGAGGTGCTTACATCAAATAGTAAATTGACGTGCTTACTCAATAAGCAAGGTTCTAAGCATAATTAACCCTAATGACCTGGTCAACTAGCTTAATTACATCATAAATAAAGTCAACATGTCGTGCAAAAATGACAAAAATGCCCCCATTTGGCCGAATTCAACATAGTCCCAAAATAGGTCAAATCGGGTCAAAAGAGTGCTGGTGCTGAAGTTGCTCTGCTATGCTTCAGTCTGAGCTGATCTGGGTCAAATGAAATAGCTTGGGGACCTCTCTGGTTATGCCCATATGTGTCTCTGGTGTGCACTTGACTTGGTTGCTGCAACTGGTTATATAGCTCTGAGCTAGTCCCGCAAAGGCCTCTCTGATCTTCTTTGCTCTTTGGCGTGTGATTGGACCTGTTGGCAACTGCATGGGTTCCTCCAAGTTGTTAGCTGCATCTTGTAATGTCTCTGGTGTGGTTGGACTCATGTCATTCCCTCCTTGTTGAAAAGGATTCGACCTCGAATCTGAACCTGCATCAAAATGAGTTAAGTTAGAAACATTAAAAGTAGCAGATACGTTGTACTTACCTTGCAAATCCAACTTATATGCATTGTCGTTAATCTGTTCCAAGACATGAAATAGACCATCCCCTCTTGGTTGCAACTTGGATCTTCGTTATGCTTGTATATTTTCCTCTTGCATATAAAGCCACACCTAATTGCCGGGGTCAAACACAATGCGTTGGAAACCTATTATTCTCACCAACTCTGCCTTTCCCTTATCATTCATACTCCCAAGCTTAATAATAATCAAAGATAATAAATCCATAGGAGTTGAAGAATTAGAATAATAATCAATCTCATAAGGCAAGTAAAAACTAGAAGAATGAATGCATTTATTATATGCAAACTCTGGCCCTGCTATTGCGTCAGTGATCTTCTTAGCTCTTTGGCGTGTGATTGGGCCTGTTGGCAGGCTCTAATGTTCCTTGGGTGACTGCATTCATGTCAAATGTTATCCCTTGGATCATGTCATTCTCCCTCTCTTGAAATAGATTCGTCCTCGAATCCGAACCCGGATCATAGATAGTTATGACAAAATCAATTGGACGATGATATTGAAATATAAAAGAATCATACTTGACCACTTGTACATGCGATGAAAAAGCATAAATAATAGAGAAAATGTTATGGAAAAACTTCACTACCACATCTACTTTCTTTTCACCAGCTCGCATAGCTTCATCATCACTCATGGCCACTATCTCAACCATACTTGCAAAGACCTCCTCACACACCTGCTCAGCTTCACTATGTTTTTCAACCTCAAAGCACACTAACTCACAAGTGTTTACTCCCTCAATGCTCACGGTCTCACAAGCATTTTCACTCACCATGTCACTTATAACACAATTCACAACATTCAAGGCCTCACAAGTGTTTTCATTCGCTATGCACTCAACATCACAAGTGCTTCTCACTTCATTACACACAACTTCAATAGCTTTTGGTTGTTGAGTACTCTCTTCATTCATTGTATATTTAGTTACCTTCCAAGTCTTTTTCCATTTCTCATAAGATCTTCTATAATCACTCATAATATCTTGGATATCACTTTTGAAAGTTCCAAAACCTCGATCTTATCATCAATGGTTAAACTTAGACCTGTCATCTCAACACTAAACAAACAGATTAGAAATAATAAAAAGCAAAACAAATATGTAAATCCTCACAATCTCACGTGTTTACACTCGAATGATATCACTCCAATCGTGTTTGCACTCTATTGGCTTTTACCCGATACTGTGCTCACAATCACTGCCTTTTACCACTATTGAGTTCTTCCTCAATTCAATTACAGATCAACTCAATTCCCAGAATGGTCAACTAAGGTGTAGTCCACAAGCTAGCAGAAACACAAAGAACCAATAATGTATATAGTGCAGGTGGAATAATGCGAATAAGAATAGTAATCACGAAGACTCAATCAAAGAGACTTAAGCTAGAGTGCATGGTGTAGGACACAGAAGTTGGACGATGCTGTTCCAGGCTCGCGGCCCGATTGGGAGTACGGAGTAGCCCGCGGGGGACTAAACCAGAGAAATAACATGGAGTCGCCACCCGGTGTGAACCGGGAAATGATTTAAGGCCGCACTCACCCCTCGCAAGGGAAGACCTCAAACCATTGGGTTCAGAATGGTCCCTTACTTATGCCACTTGTAATGATGTGATTTGTGCAATAATTTAATCGAATCTAGCAACATACATTCCCAAGGGTATTCTATTTCTAAGTTCACATGCATAAGTACAAGGCTCATTGCCGCGACAGTCTACCATATTTGGAGGGAGAGGAATGCTCGCACTCATGATATGCCTTTTCGGCCTGTTTCTACTCTCATTTATGATATTGTCTTTGATGTTCGGAACCGTGCTAGCCTTTTACGTAAGGTGAAACCATCTTATGACAATAAATGGCTTCACTTTTCTTGGCACTTGCCCGTTGACATCTTCTGATTGTTCTTTTGCTTGTAGCCTTTCGGCTTTTCTTCTAGGAGGGCTTGTCCTCTCTAGTTTCCTGGGGTATGCCCCTTTGCTCTTTGTATAGTTTTCTTTTGGTTATAATACTTACTTTATCCAAAAAAAAAAGTTTGCACATAACCTATGTCCGAATTTGCATAAAACCTATTTGCATATAACCTATGTCCAAATTTGCATGCATAAAGGTAAATTGAAATACGGCAAGCATAAAACTTCATAAGCACACCATATTCATGGATACGAAAACGCAAGGAAATGGTAATTGTACAAACACGCATAAAAGTGAATCAGAATAATGGCAAGCATACAATTTCATAAGCACATTGTACTTATACATGTGGGAACACAAATAAATGGCAATTGTACAATCATACGTAATAAAGAGAAGCAATTAGGTACATAATGCAAAGAGATAACTAATGAGGCAGTTGTACATTAAAATAAACGTGCAATAATGCGATGCAAAAGATAGACAATGAAAGTGAAAGAAAAGAGATGCGACATATGCCCACATCTATATAGGACTTCGAGTGTTCGATTAAACGTATTTCACATTCAATCGAACATACTTTGTCCCGCGCGGCAAAACGTCGTGGCAAAGGTAGCCATTCGGCTTTCTATCCCTCAAAATGGAGGACCTTTAATCCAACTTGATTTGCCCATGCGCATTGCAATATGATGCATGATTATGGAAGGAGATGACTGATAGATTCCGAATAATCCTTTTGTTAATGGTGAAGTCGAATAAGGAGCTCGCAATTACAGATTTGTAGAGTTTGAAGAAAATGATAAATTGCAGAAACTGATAGTCTTCATATATGTGTTTTTACAGAGAAAATGGCTAAAGCATTACTGGAAACGAAATAAGAAAAGAAAAGACGAATGATAAAAGTCCCAACAAGCAATCCACACCACAAAGGGTGTTGCCCAGACCCTTAACAAATCACTAAAACGACAAAAATGATTCCTTTCATAACTTCATTCTCTTCCCTAATATAGCCGTAATTTCCCCTGGAATTCTAACGAACTCACGCCACGTCAGTGCCCCAAATCCACATCCAAATCTTCTCTAGCCACCAACATCATGCCTCTGCCCCCAAGTGGTCCCATCTTCTTCCTCCTCTCATAAACCTGTAGATTGGAAGACTTCTCCCTTAAGGGCCCAGTTGAAATGTGGGTTCCATTGACAACTGCCTCAGGCCCATAAACCTCAAATGCCTTTTCTTGGTTCCTAACAATGACATACAGAAAGCAAACAACAGAATAATAAAAGGCACGGCGAAGTACTGTCATAAAGGTAGCCTTTTTGACTTTTCTTCTCTCAAATAGAGAACCTTTAGACCAACATAATAAGCCCATGTGCATTACATTACAATACATATGAAGTAAAGACAATGATATAGGACTTCGTATATTGGATTGAACATATCTCACATTCAACCAAGCATACTTTGTCCGGCGCGGCAAAACGTCGTGGCAAAGGTAGCCCTTAGGATTTTCATCCCTCAAAACGGAGGACTTTTAATCCAACTTGATTTGCCCATGCGCATGACATTACAATGTATAAAAAAATAAAGACAACAATACAGGACTTTGTATGCTCAGTTGAACATATCTCACATCCAACTAAACATACTTTGTCCGGCGCGGCAAAGTATTGTCGTAAAGGTAGCCTTTTGGCCTTTTCCTCCCTCAAATAGAGAACCTTTAGACCAACATACTAAGCCCATGCGCACTATATCATCAATTACATAAACAACTAATGTACGTAAAGTAAAAGACGGAATATAAAAGGTGCGGCGAAGTATCGTGGTAAAGGTAGCCCTTAGGCTTTTTATCCCTCAAAATGGACGACCTTTAGACCAACGTAATAAGCCCATGCGCATCACATCACAATGCATAAAAAAATAAAGACAACAATATAGGACTTTGTATGCTCGGTTGAACATATCTCACATCCAACCAAACGTACTTCGTCCGGCGCGGCAAAACATCGTGGCAAAGGTAGCCCATGCGCACTATCTCATCATTACACGAACAAATAACATACGGAAATTAAATGGCAGAATGTAAGAAGCGAATAATAAACAAGCAAGATAAAATGAAACATGTGCCGTTTACTCAAGTGGTACGTGGAATTGTTTCCCAAGTACAGACTGCACTACCATCCATTCGGATTCGGCTACGGAATTTACGTCTGGGTTTCCATCCTATATACCACAAGAGACGACACATTTTCCATTCATTCAAGGGCCACAACACACATTATTCCACAATACTCATGCAAATAAAATTCAATAAATAATTACGAGATGAATGAAAATAAATGAGAAAGGTGCCCTCAGGTCTAACCTTTTATGTCGACCCTCGGAAGTGCGTTACAAGGCCGTCGGAAGGGCTAACACTCTGTAACTTTCTGGTTCGCTGGTTCACGTCTTTCCTCGCTGTTTTCACTGCTCGAGCTACTATTTTCACTTTGTTTCGCTGCTGTTTTTGCTGTATTTTCTGGTCACTGTTTTTGGTGTATTAATGGACAATTTTTGCGGTTTAAAGGGGGTTGGGGATGCTGTTTTGCGTGGTTTTTTAAGGGTTTTAAAGTGCAGTTTTTGTTCACTGTTTTAGGTGATTTTGGCTACTGTTTTGGGGTATTTGGGCTGTTGTTTTTTCGGTCACTGCAGTGTAGTTTTGGGGACTGTTTTTGGTGGTTACGGGGTGTAAAAAATTGTTCAGTTAATTCGGTCATTGCATGGCTGTTTGGGGTACAGATTTCGGTGGATGTAGGGGGTGTTTTCAGGGGCTGTTCAGTGGTTGTAGAGGCTGTGAATGGCTGCTATTTCGGTGGTGGCTAGGGACCGTATGAGAGTAGTTTTGGTCACGGCAATAGGCCTGTATGGGAGCAGTTTTGTTGCAGCAATGGGGGCTGTTTTGGTTTATGATTTTCGGTGGAGGCTTGCTGTTTTAGGGGTGTGATTTTCGGCTATTGAGAGTGAGGAATGAGAAGATAATTCTTTGTTGCTTATGGCTTGTGTTATGCGTGAATGAGAGAGGTCACAAGGGTTGGAATTGTGTTTTTTTATAGACAATTGCTAGGGTTTCCTCTTGCTTGAATAGGAAAGGGACCAATTAGTGTCTTACAAGGAAAATCTATATTTGATTGGAGATATGATTTGTTTAAATTAGGAATATGTTTACTTGTTTTATTTTAATTTGGTATATGATTATTTAGATTTTATTTGATTTGTTTTAATTTCCCATGTGTTAAATATGTGATTTTGTATTTTTGGATGTGTTTTAAGGGTGTGGGCTTTTTCCTTGGGCGTGTGGGCTTGGCTTAAATGGTTTGCGGGGGTTTTGGGCCAAGGTTAAATGGTTTGCGGGGTTTTGGGCTAAAAGGTGTTTTAAAACGGAGGTCCAACAAGCGAGCCTGAAGCTAAACAAGAGAACTAAATCCGACAAAAATCCCAATTTCTGACTTTTCCCTTCCGACGTCCGTTTCCCGCGACTTCCGCGACTTAAAAGGTAGTGTCTCCAAATGAGACTCATCATAGGGACTTATATGAAAAAATGCAGTGCCTACACACGGAATAAGAAAAAGACGAGTTAGCTAAATGCGCAAACAAACAAGCAAGCACTCAATGTGACACTTAGCCAATCTTGTGATCACTCGCTATTATTTTTGTCCCACTCTTTTCTTCTTTTTTTTAACTCTTTTTTTTCCTCTTTTCTTTTGTCTCTCACACTCAAAGTGTATACAAAGCAAATGAAATACAATGCAAATAACAAGATTACCACATTCGGCAATTTTCAAGTTTTTTTTTTGGATAAGGTAAGTATTATAACCAAAAGAAAACTATACAAAGAGCAAAGGGGCATACCCCAGGCAAACTAGAGAGGACAAGCCCTCCTAGAAGAAAAGCCTATAGGCTACAAGCAAAGATCAACAGAAGCTGTCAACGGGCAAGTGCCATGAAAGGTGAAGCCATTTATTGTCATAAGATGGTTTCACCTTACGTACAAAGCTAGCACGATTCCGAACATCAAAAACAATATCATAAAGAAGAGTAGAAACAGGCCGAAAAGGCATATCATGAGTGCGAGCATTCCTCTCCCTCCAAATATGGTAGACTGAAGCTGCAAAAGACAGACGAACCAGAAGGTGACGTAAAGAGGCATCAGTGAACTGACATAACCACTCAACAGTCTGTCGCCAATCCCGACGACTCCAATCTAACCCACACAAAGCCAGCACAGACGACCAGACCCTCGAAGAGAAGATGCACTGGAAGAAAAGATGATCAATGTCCTCACTTGAACAACCACAAAGAATACAACGGGAGCAAGCAGAAATACCAAACCTCATCAAACTATCCTGGGTACAAAGGCTCCCTGAATAGACATCCAAAGTAAGAAGGAATGACGGGGAATAGCCTTCCGGAACCAAACAACTCGAGACCAATGCAACAAGTTTCCCCTAGTACGCATGGCATTCCAAGCACTATCCACAGAAAATCTCCCACTCTTATCATCCTCCCAAACCAGCACGTCCTCCCTCAAACTAGAAGGAGACGAAAGATGGGACTGAGCCAAGTCAACAAGGGCAGCAGACCTAGAAGGGGGCCAACGCCAAGCAGAATCAGAGATAATGGAAGCAACTGTAGCCATCCTATCCAAGCCAGAGTCATAAATCACTCTCTCACCCAACGTGTCCACAATCGGGCCCAAAGGATGCAAAAATCAAACCACAATAAAGTCTTCTCACCATTCCCAATCCTAACTCTCATCCGCCGCCGGGACCAAGAACGGAGCTCCAAGATCTTACGCCAACTCCAAGAGCAATCAGAAGGACATGGGACCTCCCAAAAACTTCTCCCCCTCAACAAATAAGAGTGAACCCAATTCGTCCAAGAAGAGACCTGGCTAGAACAAAGAAACCAAATGTGCTTAACAATAGCCGCTCTATTCCAAGTATCCAAACTCTTAATCCCCAGCCCACCCTCCTTAAGAGGTAAACAAACTCTACTCCAAGCCACTCTCGCCCCAGAAGAGGTGAGTGCACTACCCTTCCAAAGGAAAGAACGCAGAATCGTCTCCACCTTCCTAATAACATACTTAGGAAGAATAAACAAGGAAGACCAGTAAACTTGAATGGAGAACAAAACCGACTTAATAAGCTGAAGTCGACCCGCATAAGAGAGAATTTACTACTCCAACTCTTAGCACGCAAAACAATACGATCCACAAGAGAAGCGAGGCCCGAAGTTTAGTAGAGATCAAAGGGACACCTAAATACCGCACAGGAAGAACCCCTGCTTGGAACCCCAAAACATGACGCAGTTGGCCCTGGAGAGTAGAAGAGATACCAGAAGAGAAGAAATGACTTTTAGCTGGATTCGGGATCAAACCTGATAAACTACTGAACTGCCCGAGACAATCCTTGATCAATGAAACCGAGGGGGCATCTGCTTTACAAAAAATCATAAGGTCATCCGCAAAGCAGAGATGAGTAAGACGGTCCTTAGAACAATGCCAGTGGAATTTGAAACCCGGATTAAGAGCCATATTACGAAGAAGACCCGACAGAACTTCCATAGCCATAACAAATAGATAAGGAGACAAAGGATCACCTTGTCGTAAACCACGACCCCCAGAGAAAAAACCATGCAACTCCCCATTAATAGACACAGAAAATCTAGTAGTAGTCATACATTACTGAATCCAACCCACCATCCTCTCTGGAATACCAAATGAGTATAAATGATCTAGTTACAATGTAACTAACTCAATTTCGAATTCAGCCAAGTCAAATTACAAGCCAAGTAAATAGTTTATGCAAGCAACTAAGTGATGCAGCTACTTGCCTCTTCAAGCATCTTAAAAACAAATGATTACACACAAGTTCCCATGTCAAGCTAATGATGAATTTATTGCCTCTTCACTTATAATAACAATATTTCAAGAGGTGGCAAGTGATACTTGCTCGGATACACATGAATTTAGTGCAAATTTGTTGCACTCAACCTTGCTTCACTTGATTCTTCAACATTAACAACACAAATCAGCAAGATAACAATGATACAACTCACTCCAATCACCAAATTTGGTGCATTCAGATTTGTTTCATCAATTACACATTCACATTCATCAATAATGCACTCAATCTTTCTTTCTTTTCACTCAAACTCACAAGATTGTGCTAACTTCACAAGAATGCAAACAAGTAAGCTCACGTAAATACCAAGATGAATGATGTCAATTCTGATTTTTTGCAAAGTTGATATAAATAATACCTATGGAAATAACACTAATTTCATGTATTCAACAATAGCGAGACAAGATATATCAATAAATCTCACTAGGTCGAATCTGATCTGATTCTTTTTTTTTTTTTTTGGATTTTTCACACTAATAACTTAATAACAATGTTAAACACGTCCTAGTAACATACAATTAACAACTAAACACTTGATTCAAGCAAAGAAAACAAAAGCTCCAATTTTGACCTAAGTAGCCAAAGATTAACTCAAAGAAATACTCATGATCAATCAAAAACACTCAAGGGCAGAATGTTATTCATGCTATTTTGATCACAAATCAACAAGAATCAGCAAGAAACAACAAAGAACACACAAGAACACCAATGGCCGAAACTTAAGGACAAATTCCTTAATGGCCGAAATCAACAACAAAAACAAAAACAAAGATGAATACAAGATTAAACAACACAAAGGATAGGAAATCAGACCTCAGAACCCTAAGCTCATGATACCAAATGACAAGAACTCACTTGGGTTGGAAACCAAGCAAACCCCCAAGCATCTTTCTCAAAACCCCAAGAACTTTGAATACTTATTTTGTAGGAACAAAACCCAACCAAGATCAGCCCCTAACCACCATGAAACTCACGTCCATGATAACCACAAGCATGAAATCAGATTGTATTTTGCTAGCAATGGAGACGCCACTAAGTTGCCAAGCTTAGATAAGTCAATTTGAACTTGAAAAGGGGAATCCCTCCCTCACAAGAAATTTAGCCATAGCCAAAGCTTACGAAAGGTGAATCCATCTTATGACAATAAATGGCTTCACCTTTCGTGGCACTTACCCGATGACATCTTTTGTTGATTCTTTTGTAGCCTTTTGGCTTTTTTCTAGGAGGGCCTGTCCTCTCTAGTGCCTGGGGTATGCCCCTTTGCTCTTTGTATAGCTTTCTTTGGTTATAATACTTACCTTATCCAAAAAAAAAATGTTATTCCAAAGAAGAAGCAAACAAAGTTTAAATAGGTTACAAAGAGAAACCCTAAATGAGTGAATGGACAAAAATATCCATAAAGTGAAATTACCAAAAGACCTAAAAACTACCCAAAGCTTTCACTCAAGCACGTCCCCAAAAGTCTTTTCCCACCTAAAGTAGCTTAAAACAATGATTAGAAACTAATCTAACTTAAGCTAATTTGAGGTGCTTACATCAAATAGTAAATTGACGTGCTTACTCAATAAGCAAGGTTCTAAGCATAATTAACCCTAATGACCTGGTCAACTAGCTTAATTACATCATAAATAAAGTCAACATGTTGAGCAAAAATGACAAAAATGCCCCCATTTGGCCGAATTCAACATAGTCCCAAAATAGGTCAAATCGGGTCAAAAGAGTGATGGTGCTGAAGTTGCTCTGCTATGCTTCAGTCTGAACTGATCTGGGTCAAATGAAATAGCTTGGGGACCTCTCTGGTTATGCCCATATGTGTCTCTGGTGTGTACTTGACTTGGTTGCTACAACTAGTCATATAGCTCTGAGCTAGTCCCGCAAAGGCCTCTCTGATCTTCTTTGCTCTTTGGCGTGTGATTGGACCTGTTTGCAACTACATGGGTTCCTCCAAGTTGTTAGCTGCATCCTGTAATGTCTCTGGTGTGGTTGGACTCATGTCAGTCAGTTGCGACGTTTATGCTTACTGACCAAGTAATGTCAACCTTAACCAGAAATAATTTACGAAATGATACTGTTATGATACAACTCAATGTCAGTTGCAATGCTTTTGCAACTGTATCATAACTAATCATTCTAAGCTCAATTACATCTTTACCATAGAAAGAAGAAGTTATATCAAAGAAACTGTTCATTTTATTCATAGTAAAATATTTACGTAAGTATTTACAGGGAAATATAAATAGAAATCGGAGCTCTGAGCACAAACCCTAATAGATGTCTTGTGGCTAATATTCTCACAGGATTACTTGGATACTTCTTGTAGAAGGAGCACTCATTTCATAAGAACTTGAACACGGACAAACGATGGAAACTCTCTTGACTTTAATGACTTTCTAGATAAAAGAATGACTTGTAAATGTTGGAACTTCTGGATCCCTGAGAATGAACGTAAGCCCTTTATATAGGTATGGAAGTGTGCATTTGAGGCACCCTTTGGCTTGGGGTGTAACCCTATTAAGGGTTATACCTCTTCCCTTATGCTCTTTGAAGCCTAGAGACTCATCCTTCCAATTTAGAGGACATGTCCCTTCATCCTTGTTCCTTTCCCATAAGGCACTACTTAAGGGACATGTCTCTCCTACTTATACTATAAATATTAAAGAATTTACAACAATATCCCACAATTCTCTAATATTAATGCATACACTTAAGAGAGTTTCTGTGAATAAAACTACATCGAAATAGGTAGCTTTCGCCTTGAATCTTTCCTAGTGAATGACAATCGGATTTACTTAGCGAACCAGTGACCCATAGTCTTGAATTATTCCACCGTTAGTGTAAACCAAGACAATTGCCAACACACAATTTCACTTCGACCATTTCTCATTCTACGGTTGTGTTCATTTCGGCCATGAATATTGGTCCTGGATTCATCAAGTACTTTAGGGAATTCAGCCTTTGAAATCTCAACACACAGTTTCACTTCGACCATTTCTCATTCTACGGTTGTGTTCATTTCAACCATGAACATTGGTCCTGGATTCATCAAGTACTTTAGGGAATTCAGCCTTTGAAATCTCCCATGGAATTCCCCTTATTACTTCAGGTTTCTTTAAGAAGTCTTGGAATTTTGTTGGGAATGATGTTCTTTGTGCTATTCACTCTTTCTTTTCCTCTGGAAGTCTCTTGAAGCAGGTTAATGCTACCTCTATTGCTCTGATTCCTAAGATTCCTAACCCTTCCCAGGTTAAGGATTATAGGCCTATTTCTTGTCGCAATACTATTTACAAGTGTATTGCTAAGCTTATTGCGGATAGGATCAAGGTTATCCTTCCTTCAGTGATCAGTCATAATCAATCTGCTTTTGTTGCGGGACGGCGTATCAGCGACAATATTCTTTTATGTCAGGAATTGGTTCGGAATTATCACCGGACTGGTAGTTCCCCGAGATGTGCTCTTAAGATTGACTTGATGAAAGCTTATGACTCTGTTCGTTGGGATTTCTTAGTTGAGGTGTTGTGGACTTTTGGTATTCCTGAGTGGATGGTGGGTTGGATTCAGGAATGTATGACTACTACCAGGTTTTCTTTGTCTATTAATGGAGAGTTGCATGGTTTTTTCTCTGGGGGTCGTGGGTTGCGACAAGGTGATCCTATGTCTCCTTATCTCTTTGTTATGGCTATGGAAGTTCTGTCAGGTCTTCTTCGTAATATGGCTCTTAATCCGGGTTTCAAGTTCCACTGGCGGTGTTCTAAGGACCGTCTTACTCATCTCTGCTTTGCGGATGACCTTATGATTTTTTGTAAAGCAGATGCATCCTCGATTTCCTTGATCAAGGATTGTCTCGGGCAGTTCAATGGTTTATCAGGTTTGATCCCGAATCCAGCTAAAAGTCATTTCTTCTCTTCTGGTATCTCTTGTACCATTCAGGGCCATTTGCGTCATGTTTTGGGGTTCCAAGTTGGGGTTCTTCCAGTGAGGTACTTAGGAGTCCCATTGATCTCTACTAAACTTCGGTCCTCAAATTGTGCTTCTCTTGTGGATCGTATTGTTATGCGTGCTAAGAGTTGGAGTAGTAAGTTTCTCTCTTTTGCGGGACGGCTTCAGCTTATTAAGTCGGTTTTGTTCTCCATTCAAGTTTATTGGTATTCCTTATTTATTCTTCCTAAATCTGTTATTAAAAAGGTGGAGATAATTCTGCGTTCTTTCCTTTGGAAGGGTAGTGCGCTTACCTCGAATGGGGTGAGAGTGGCTTGGAGTAGAGTTTGTTTACCTTTAAAGGAGAGGGGCTGGGGATTAAGAGTTTGGATACTTGGAATAGAGCGGCTATTGTTAAGCACATTTGGTTTCTTTGTTCTGGCCAGGTTTCATCTTGGTCGAATTGGGTCCACTCTTATTTGTTGAGGGGGAGAAGTTTTTGGGAGGTCCCTTGTCCTACTGATTGCTCTTGGAGTTGGCGTAAGATCTTGGAGCTTCGTTCTTGGTCCCGGCGGCGGATGAGAGTTAGGATTGGGAATGGTGAGAAAACTTTATTGTGGTTTGATTATTGGCATCCTCTGGCCCGATTGTGGACACGTTGGGTGAGAGAGTGATTTATGACTCTGGCTTGGATAGGATGGCCACAGTTGCTTCCATTATCTCTGATTCTACTTGGCGTTGGCCCCCTTCTAGGTCTGCTGCCCTTGTTGACCTGGCTCAGTCCCAGCTTCCATCTCCTTCTAGTTTGAGGGAGGACGTGCTGGTTTGGGAGGATGATAAGAGGGGGATATTTTCTGTGGGTTGTGCCTGGAATGCCATGCGTACTAGGGGAAACTTGCTGCATTGGTCTCGAGTTGTTTGGTTCCGGAAGGCTATTCCCCGCCACTCCTTCTTACTTTGGATGTCTATTCAGGGAGGCCTTTGTACCCATGATAGTCTGATGAGGTTTGGTATCTCTACTTGCTCGCGTTGTATTCTCTGTGGTTGTTCAAGTGAGGACACTGATCATCTTTTCTTCCAGTACAACTTCTCTTCGAAGGTCTGGTCTTCTGTGCTGGCTATGTGTGGGTTAGATTGGACTAGCCGGGATTGGCGTCAAACTGTTGAGTGGTTATGTCAGTTCACCGATGCCTCTCTATGTCACCTTTTGGTTCGTCTGTCCTTTGCAGCTACAGTCTACCATATTTGGAGGGAGAGGAATGCTCGTACTCATGATATGCCTTTTCGGCCTGTTTCTACTCTTCTTTATGATATTGTTTTTGATGTTCGGAATCGTGCTAGCCTTTTACGTAAGGTGAAACCATCTTATGACAATAAATGGCTTCACTTTTCTTGGCACTTGCCCATTGACATATTGTTCTTTTGCTTGTAGCCTTTCGGCTTTTCTTCTAGGAGGGCTTGTCCTCTCTAGTTGCCTGGGGTATGCCCCTTTGCTCTTTGTATAGTTTTCTTTTGGTTATAATACTTACTTTATCCAAAAAAAAAAGTGAATCCGCTAGGTTTTCCTTTGATATGATGTAATCTATCGAAATTATGTCACTTGAAAGCATTTGTCGTATGCTTATATTTTGGGCTCTATTAATAGCCGATTTACTATCACAATGTATGCATATCGTTGGCACTGCTTTTGGCCAATTTGGAATATCCTCTAGGAAATTCGAAGCCATTCCGCTATTTTGTCTAATGTTATAAACTCGGATTCCATTGTAGACCAGGCAATACACGTTTGCCTCGAGGATTTCCATGACACAGCTGCACCACCAAGTGTGAAAATAAATCCACTCGTAGATTTGGAATCCATTGTATCAGATATCTAGTTAGCATCGTTGTATCCCTCTATAACAGTAGGATATCTAATATAATGCATATCATATTTTAAAGTTTCTCTCAGATACCTCAAAACTCTTACTATAGCTTTACAGTGGTTATTTCCTGAATTACTTGTATATCTACTGACAAGAAACACACTTGGATTCGAAATCCAAGCAAACCCTGAGCAACGGACAGAACCCCAAGAACCGCAAATTTGATTTTGTAAGAACAAAACCCTTACAAGGTCACAAAGAAGACTCACAAAGAACTTGCCCTTGAGAACCTTTAAGATGATTCCTTGTTGTGTTTTGCTAGCAATGGAGATGCCACTAAGCTTGCTAAACTTAGATAAGTCGATTTTAACTTGAAAAGGGGAATCCACCCCTTACAAGAATTTGGCCATAGCCAAAGCTTTAAGCTTTTGTGTTTACAAATTTCGTTGATTGTTCCAAAAAGAAAAAGAAAGAAAGTTTAAATAGTGTTACAAAGAGAAACCCTAAAGGCATAAAGACAACAATGCCCCTAAAGGCTAAATTACAAAAATACCAAAGTCTTCAAGTCTTCAAAGGCCTGTGAAGCTTCATTCAAAACTGATTTGGGCCAAGTGAAGTGGCTTTGGACCCTCGCTATTGAAGCCCACATGCGTCTCTATTTGTTTGTTGCAATTGGCCATAACACTCTGAACTAATCCCGCAATTGCTTCTATGAGTCTTTTGGTCCTCTGCCTCGTAATTGGCCCTTCTGGTACTTGTAATGGGTCTTTTGCTTTGTTGTCGGCTTGGATCATGTCATCCACTCCCTCTTGAAAAGGATTTGACCTCGAATCTGTACCTGCATCAAAAGGAGTTAAGTCAGAAACATTGAATGTAGCAGACACATTATACTTACCTTGTAAATCCAACTTGTATGCATTGTCATTAATTCGTTCCAAGACTTGAAATGGACCATCCCCTCTCGGTTGTAGCTTAGATTTACGTTGTTCAGGAAATCTCTTTTTGCACATGAGTACCCAAACCAATCTCCAGGCTGAAATACCACACGCTTTCTTCCCTTATTAGCATGAGAAGCATATTGCTCATTCTTTCGCTGTATTTTCTCTCTGGCTTTCTCATGTATATGCTTCACCAAATCGGCTTTCCTTTTTCCATCTAACCCCGCATGCTCATCAACATGCAATGGTAACAAATCTAATGGAGTTAGTGGCTGAAAACCAAAAACAATTTCAAATGGTGAGTGTAGGACACAGAAATCGGCGACGCTGTTCCAGGCTTGCGGCCCGGTCGGGAGTACAGAATAGCCCGCGGGGGACTAAACTGGAGAATAAAGGAGTCGCCACCCAGTGTGAACTGGGAAGTGATTTAAGGCCGCACTCATCCCTCGCAAGGGAAGACCTCAAACCGTTGGGTTCGGAATGGTCCCTTACTTATGTAATTCGTAATGAACGGATTTGTGCAATTTTAACCAAGTCTACTCAACATACATTTGCAAAAGTAATCTAAATTCCTATAAGGCCTAAATCTAAGTTTGCATGCTTTAAAAGTAAATTCTCATAACGGAAAACATACGATATCATACAATAAGCATGTTGAATAAATAACGACCTAAACATAACGTAAATTAAACTCATATTGCGAAAAAAAATAACTAAGTCATGCATAAAGAAATAACGTACTAGACTAAATCATATTTAAAAAATAAATAACCTTCTAACGGCCTAATCATGCTTGAATACAAGGTTGGATGAAATGAAACATGTGTGTCTCTCAAGTGGTACGTGGCATTGTGTCCCGAGTACAAACCGCAATACCGTCCATTAGGATTCGGCTATGAGATTTATTGTCGGGTTTCCATCCGATATACCGCAAGAGAGAACACATATTCCATTCATCCGGAAATCATATCATGCACCAACCCACAATACTCATGGGAAATAAAGTACTAAAATAAATAAAAATAAAGGATAATAAGTAAAAAGGTGCCCTCAGGTCTAACCTCTTTAGTCGTCTCTCGAAAGTGCGGTATGCGATCTTCGGAAGGGTTGATACTCCGCAACTACTCCGGTTCACTGGTTCGACATTTTCCTTCGATGTTTTGCTGTTTAGGCTGCTGTTTTTACTCCATTTCGCTGTGGTTTCTGTTCACGGTTAAAGCTTACTATTTTGCTGTAATGCGGGGCTGTTTTAGTTTGCAGTTTGTGGGTTTTACGGTGTAGGTTTTCGTGCAGTTTTACGGTAATGGACTGGGCAGTTTTGGGACTGTTTTCAAGGTAAAATGAGGACTGTTTCAGGGGCAGAATGTGCAGCAATTTGGGCAGAAAACTGGGTAGTTTGTGCGGTAAAAAAACTGGACAGTTTATGGGGTAATTAGCTGGGTAGTTTGCGGGTTTTACGGGGTAAAAACTGGGCAGATTTTAAGGTAAAAACTGGGCAGATTTTACGGTTTTACTGGACAGTTTCAAGCAGAATTTTTGGTAATGAACTGGCAGTTTAGGGAGGCAATTTTCGGTGAATTAAGGGGCTGTTTGAAGGTGCAGTTTTGGTGGTGTGAAGGGCAGTAAGTTGCGGCAGTTTGCGGGTGCAGTTTGAGGCAGTTTATTCGGTGGTTTTGGGGCAGTTTCTGGTTGATGTTTGGGCGTGGTAAATGGGGCTGTTTTACTGGCAGTTTGGCGTGACAAGAAGGGGGCAGAATGGAGGGCAGTGGGCGTAAGTTTGGAGCTGTCTTCAAGGGGGAATTGGTGTGACAAAGGGGCTGGTTCACTGGCAGTGTTTTGGGCTTGAATGGGGCTGTCTTCTAAGGGGAATTAGCGTGAATGGAGAAGAGAAGAGAGTGCTTGTATTGTCTATCTTGTGCTAGGAGTTTCAAGGGAGCTAAGTGTGGGACACAGGATTTGGACAACGCATGTTGTCCCGGGCTCACGGCCCGGTTGGGAGTACGAAGTAGCCCGCGGGGGACTAAACCGGAGAATAATGGAGTCGCCACCTGGTGTGAATCGGGAAAATGAGATTTAAGGCCGCACTCACCCCTCGCAAGGGAAGACCTCAAACCGTTGGGTTCGGAATGGTCCCTTATGTCACTTGTAATGAAAGGATTTATGTAATAATTTAATCAAGTTTAAGTAACACTTATTTCCAAGAGTATCATGCTTCTAAATTCACATGTACAAGATAAAACTTACACCTAAATTTACATATATTTCACATCTAAGATTGCATGCTTGAAAGTACATCAAAGTAGCAACGAACATACAACTTCATTGGCATATTATATTCACAAAAAACACAAGCACACACACTAACCACACAAGCACACACGTGAGCACTTTTCCAAGTGGTACGTGGAATTGTATCCCAAGTACAGACCGCACTACCGTCCATTCGGAATCGGTTACGGAATTTATGTCTGGGTTTCCATCCGATATACCACAAGAAATAATACTCAAATGCTATCATGACATGGATATATGATTTTTAATACGATACGTTGAGCCAAGACGAAGGTAAATGATGCAACCAATGGGATAAACATGTTTTTCACTATGATGCGTACAAAGATAAGAATGACTATATGGGATTTCATAATACATGCATGAATGGTATAGTTGGCTTTATGTGAGAGTTGTGAGTGTGTGCGTGAGTGCAAGGGGCTGTCACATGAAGGGTTCAGTTTAGGGTTTTATGAGGCAGTGAAGTGGCGGAAGGGTTCTTGTGGCCGTGTGGTGTTGAGGGCAGTTTGGCGTGAGCTAGGACTGGTGATTTAGGCTGCTGCCGAGAGGGGCTAGGGCTGTGATCTGTGTGTGTTTAGTGTGAAGAGGGAATGAGGCAGTAGTCATGCGTGAGGAGTGGCTTGTTGTGTGGCGTTTAAAAGGGTTTCGTGCGCTGATTTGTTTGTTGGTTAAGGGAAGTTTGTGAATATGGCTCACGTGGACTGTGAATGTGAGTGGTGCGCTTGTTATGGGCTTTAGGCGCTAAGGCAATATGGTGCGTGGAGTGTGGCTATGGGTTTGGCTGAAGCAAGGGCTGAGAATATGGGTTCACCAATGACAATAGGTCGAGCCAAGACAGGGATAGACGATGCAATCAATAGATGAAAGACACACGGCAAATATCGTGGTAAAGGTAGCCTTTTTAGGCTTTTCTTCCCCTAAATGGAGAACCTTTTAATCCAACACAATAAGCCCATGCGCCTTTCGTTACGATGAGTACAAATATAAAGATAACTATATGAAATTTAGTATGTCTGATTGAACATATCTTGTATTCAACCGAACACACATCAACCGGCGCGGCAAAGCATCATAGTAAAGGATTTTAACCCCTCCAAATAGAGGACCTTTCATCGCACTTACTAAGCCCATGCGCTCGATTGAATCATGCATGCAAAGAATTAAAAACAATAATATCAAACTTAGTATGCCCGATTGAACGTATCTTGCATTCAACCGAACACACATCAACCGGCGCGGCAAAGCGTCGTGGTAAAGGGTTTTAACCCCTCCAAATAGGGGACCTTTCATCGCACTTACTAAGCCCATGCGCTCGATTGCATCATGCATACAAAGAATTAAAAAACAATAATATCAAACTTAGTATGCCCGATTGAACATATTTTGCATTCAACCGAACACACATCAACCGGCGCGGCAAAGCATCGTGGTAAAGGATTTTAACCCCTCCAAATAGGGGATCTTTCATCGCACTTACTAAGCCCATGCGCTCGATTGAATCATGCATAAACAAGTAACATGCAGAATTAAAATGACGAAAAATAAATAAACCAAAACAACATAAAACAAAAGAGGGTGCCGTTTACTCAAGCGGTACGTGGAGTTGTATCCCGAGTACAGATCATATTACCGTCCATTCGGAATCGGCTATGAAATTTATGTCCGGGCTTCCATCCGATATACCGCGAGAGTTGACACATCTTTTATTTTATTCCAAGTTCACAACATACAATATTTCATGATACATGCATATTTATCTACTCAAGGGCCGCAACATGTACTTTAGCATAACAATCATGCGAACAATATTCAATAAATAATAAAAATAAAACAGAAAACGAATGTGGAAAATACCCTCAGGTCTAACCTTTTATGTCGACTTTCGGACTTGCGTTTCACGGCCGTCGGAAGGGCTATCACTCTGCAACTCTTCCGGTTCACTGGATTAACGTCTTAACTCACTGTTTTGCTGTTCAAGCTACTTTTTTTGCTCCGTTTTGCTGCTGTTTGGTCTCCGTTTTGCTCCTGTTTTCTCTGTATTCTGCTCACTGTTTCAGGTCTATTAGTGGACTGTTTTTGTGTTTTTTAGGGGGGGTTTGGGTTGCTGTTTTTGCGGTTTTAAGGAGGCTTTGAGTGCAGTTTTTTATGTTACTACTTTAAGGTTTTTAGGGAATGTTTTAAGTGGATTTTGCTGCTGTTTTAGGGGTTAAATTACTGTTGTTTGGGCTCGTAAAACAGTGCAGTTTTTGTGTTCACTGCAGTTCGGTTTTTGGTTGTAATTTTTGGTGATGGAGGGCTGCTGTCTAGGGCTAGTTTCGGTGGCTTTAGGAGGATATAAAGGCTTGTTATTTTCGGTTATGGAGGGGTTGAGGAGGGTGATGTGTTCGGCTATGGAGTGGAGGAGATGAAAAGAATATTTTTTGTTACTTATTCTTGTGATTGGCGTGAATGGAGAGCTTGGAGAGGGGGTTGGAAATTCTTTGCTTCTTTATTTCTTGTGATGGGCGTGAACTAGGAGGAGGGAATGCCTTGGAAAGGTGTGGTTTATATAGAGAAGGGCTATGGCTTCACCTTGTCTCACAAGGAAGGGATTTGATTTTGTGTTGAGCAAGGAAAGTCAAAGATTGAGGGGGGACAAATTTGGTTTAGATTAGGAAGTCAATATATGTGATTGGTTAGGATTAGGCATTTAATTTGTTAGATTAGAAAGTCATTATTTTTAATTTGTTATAATTGATTTTAATTAGGCATATCATCTTTTTAATTTAGGTATATAACATATTTGATTTGTTTAAATTAGGCATGATTTTATTTTATGTTTTATTTAATTTGGTAAATGATTTAATTATTATTTTATTTAATCACATTATCTAATTAATATTTAACTTAATATTTGATTTAATTTGGGTGTATATTAGGGTGAATGGGCGTGTGGGCCTTGGTTGGGGCGTGTGGGCCTTTGGTTGGTAGGTTTGGTTTATGTGGACAAGGTGTGTGGGCTTGCGGGGTTTTGGGTCAAGGCCAAGGGGCTTGCGGGGTTTTGGGCCGAGGTTAGGTGATTTGTGAGTGTTTTGGGCCGGGAATAAATTTTAAAACGGAAAACCAACAAGTAACCCGAAGCTAAACCAGCGAACTTAATCCGAATATGAGTCAATTCTTGACTCCTCCCTTCCGACGTCCGTTTCCCGCGACTTAAAAGGTAGTGCCTCCAACTGAGACTCATCATCGAGTTTCACATGCAAAAATGCAATGCCTACACTAAGGGTTTATTTTTATAGGCAAATTGGTGCATTAATTGGGTAGGCTATCATAGGTGAAGGTTATTAATTGGGAGGCTTATTTTCTTTGAAGTTTGGTGAAGGATTAATTATTGAAAGTGAGATGTGAGGGTGTTTGTCAATGGGCATGGGGTTTGTGTAGGTGGAGGCTTGATGTGTTGTGTTTGACTTGGTGAGGGGAGGCTATTTATTAGGAGGTGGCTTTGGATGAGGCTATTAAATGGCTTGAATAAGTTGGTGGAGGGAGGTTATTGTTGTTAATGGGTGTGAGCTTTGGCTAGTGTGTGTTGTGTGCGTGATAGAATGAGTGCAGTTTGACGTGAATGGCTTATGCGTGAGGCATTTTGAGTGATGAAGGGGTACGTGAGTGGAGTTTGAGTGGCTTTGTGAGTGATGGCTTGTGGAGGGTTTGTTGGCTACGTGAGTTGACTTAGTTTAGAGCGTGAGTGGGCAATTTAAGTGTGCATGAATGTGGCTTACATGAAGGAGAGAGATAATGGCTTGTGCGTGTATGGTGAGAGAGAGGGCCAAGAGATTAAAGTTTGTATTTTTGTGAGTCTTTGAGAGAGATGAGCATGGAGGGTTTTCACGTGTGCATCTGTGTGGGGAGGATTTGGGTAGGTTTAAGGTTTGGGCCGGGGATAATTTTGAAACGGAGGTCCAACGAGCAAACCCGAAGCTAAACAAGCGAATTAAATCCAACAATATGTCAATTCTTGACTTTTTCCTTTCGAAGTCCGTTTCCCGCGACTTCCGCGACTTAAAGGGTAGTTCCTCCGCACGAGGCTCATCATTAGGACTTATATGCAAAAATGCAGTGCCTACAGTCGCCCCCACTTTGATGGGACTTGTGCAGTGTGTGACAATGAAAATCCTATCAAAGTTTGTGCAATGCATTTTTACAACCGGGCTCGCCAGCTGCCACCTGACTTGCCTGTTGCTTCGAACTGTGTTGATGATGCAGTGGGCCCCGACCCTGGGACGCATCCCGAAAATGCAACTGATGTGTGGGCCTTAACCCTTGGGACGCATCCCAAAACTGGAACTGATGATGTAGGGGGCCATCGACCCTAGGACGCATCCCAATAACTGCAACCGACAACGGGGGCCTCGACCCTGCGACGCATCCCAATACCGCTGACAATGTGGGTCACGACCCTGGGACGTTTCCCAAAACTGATGATGTAGGGGGCCTCGACCCTGGGACACATCCTGGAACTACAACCGACAACGGGGGCCACGACCTTGGGACGCATCCCAATACCGCTGACAATGTGAGTCACGACCATGAGACGCATTCCAAAACTGATGATGATGTGGGCCTCGACCTTGGGACGCATCCCAAAACTGATACTGATACTAATGCAGATGTGGGTGTGGGCCTCGACCCTAGGACTCATCCCCAAACTAATATCGATGCTGATGTGGGTCTCGACCCTGGGACTCATCCCCAAACTAATACTGATGCTAATATGGGTCTCGACCCCAGGACTTCTCCCCAAACTAATACCGATGCTGATGTGGGTCTCGACCCCGGGACTCATCCCCCAAATCTGATATTGATGTGGGCCTCAACCCTGGGACTCATCCCAAAAACTGATACTGATGCTGATGTGGGTCTCGACCCCGGGACTCATCCCCAAATCTGATATTGATGTTGATGCGGGCCTCGACCCTGGGACACATCCCCAAAATTGATATTGATGTTGATGTGTCTCCATACCCGGGGTGCCATACCCGGCGTGCTAAAACCCATACCCGAGGCATCGCTGTAGTGTCTCCATACCCGGAGTGCCATACCCGACAAAACTGATCTGATGTTGATGTGTCTCCATACCCGGAGTGCCATACCCGGCAAAACTGATACTGATGTTGATGTGTCTCCATACCCGGAGTGCCATACCCGGCTTGTTCATTCCCGAACTATGCTCCATTCTCGGAGTGCCATTCTCGGCTTGTTCATTCTCGAACTACGTTCCATTCTTGGAGTGCCATTCCCGGCTTGTTCATTCCCGAACTGTGTTCCATTCTCGGAGTGCCATTCTAGGCTTGTTCATTCCCGAACTGTGTTCCATTCTTGGAGTGCCATTCCCGGCTTGTTCATTCCCGAACTGCGTTCCATTCTAGGAGTGCCATTCCCGGCTTGTTCATTCTCGAACTGCGTTCCATTTTGGGAGTGCCATTCCCGGCTTGTTCATTCCCGAACTGCATTCCATTCTCGGAGTGCCATTCCCGGCTTGTTCATTCCCGAACTGCGTTCCATTCTGGGAGTGCCATTCCCGGCTTGTTCATTCCCGAACTATGCTGATGTGTGGGCCTTAACCCTGGGACTCATCCCCAAAACTGATATTGATGATTGATGGTTCATTCCCGAACCGTGCAGTATGAGAAAGGGTAGACTGGTCGCCCCCAGTCTCGATTCATCTTTTTATCCTTTGCTGGTTTCATTAAATCAATGTAGATTTCCTGATATGATGTTACATACCAACACACTGTATTGCTTCTCACGAGATAATCCTGATAGCTAAACATATTTTCGTCCTCAACAAATGCTTCGTGTCGAAACCAGAGAACCTTCAAAGTACTCAATACACTCAAATCCGCTCGTCTGAATGAGTGATCTGAACTAGACTCCTAGTGTGTGTGTGTGGCAAGGCTCTTTCGCAGCTTAATCCTTAAGCAAGCCAATTCGATGATTTTGTCTCGGAGAATTGGATCAGTGGGTCTAACCAACCTAGACGTCTTGATCATACTCTGTGATTACTTCCACGTACTCAACATGATATGGTTTTCTTCTTTTGTCTTTTGTCTTTTGTCTTTTTTTTTCTTTCTTTTCATTTTTGAACTTTTTTTTTCTTTTTTTTTTCTTCTTTTTCTTTTTTCGACACACCTACCCTTTAAGGTAGCATTCTCCTCATGGTGGTCCTAATACTCGCCCATGGGTAGCTTCACACTTATCGATTATAGGTAGTCTATATTTTTTTTTTTATTTTCTTTTCTTTTCAGAGACTTTTTCTTTGTTTCCAACCATATCACATATCGTAAGATGAGTAAACCAGGATGGACATCTAGGCAGACGGTCATTCACTAATCCGCCATCTCTTCGACTAGTCATCTCGCCGACTACTCAGGCTTCTGCTGCTAAGATCCCATAATCAAGTGTTCGTGAGTCCAGCCGAGATCAACCACTCAGAATAACAGATGAGAGCACATCCCGCACTTATCGTTTCTAAGGTTTCTCCCTACAGCAAACAATGTCATCACCGGACATATGCCTAACCATCCAGGACTTCTCTCTCCCTCTTTTTTTTTTTCACTCACTCACTCCATGGAAATCTTCCTTTCAACTGCTGAAAATATGGGCTTTGCCCCGTGGGATCCATTCCCGACATTGATACTAACATGGGCCTCAACCCTAGGATTCCTTCTTGAAATTAATACTGATTCATTTTTGAACCTGATAACACTGTACCATTGCTGCTTCTGGCTGGCTTGCCTTCGCTGTTTTCTTTCCTTCTTCTTTAAACCTGTGATTACAACACAGAACAAACACAAAAATGAATGCAAATATGTTACATGTATGCATGCATGCATGTATGAATAAATTCCTTATTCCGTTGGGTTAGGTCTTTTACCGATTCCTCAGGTGACTGCTCGGTCTTCTCTTTTTCCGGTAAAATACAGCTTCAATCTCTTCTGGTATATTTGCATGTGATGCAAGGACTTCATCCATCAATGCCAACTATTCAAATCTCTGCGAGACCCACTCTTGTTCAGGTAGCTCTACTTCTGCTAATACCCGCATGGACTGTATCTCACCGGCAGTACTGCTTCCATTGCCTTTCAAACTTCTTCTTTTCTTAAACACTTCAACTGAATGCCATTCGCTTGTCTTTTGTATAGTTCTCCCTTCAGACTCACATATTGAGAAGCCAACTCCTGAATGATTATCTTGTTCTTCTTGAAAGGTAGAGACCTGCAAGTAAGTGAAATGAACGTCTTTATTATTATTATTAAGAAAAAGGTTCGAACAAGTAGACAAAATCAATGTCTTAAAAATGCAGGATTGCAATCAAATAAACCAAAGAAAACATCTTCATTGTCTGCGGCATTGTCTTCTTTCTCAGCCTATGGTTCTTCACTACTGCCATCTCCTATCCCCATGTAAGAAGCTGGGTGGTTGAGAGTTTGGAGGACAAAGCTTTCGGGCAGGCCGGAGTTGATCATATAGGTGGGTGGTGGAACGGAGTGGTAGTTTTTTTTTTTTGGATAAAGTAAGTATTATAACCAAAAGAAAACTATACAAAGAGCAAAGGGGCATACCCCAGGCAACTAGAGAGGACAAGCCCTCCTAGAAGAAAAGCCGAAAGGCTACAAGCAAAAGAACAATCAGAAGATGTCAACGGGCAAGTGCCAAGAAAAGTGAAGCCATTTATTGTCATAAGATGGTTTCACCTTACGTAAAAGGCTAGCACGGTTCCGAACATCAAAGACAATATCATAAATGAGAGTAGAAACAGGTCGAAAAGGCATATCATGAGTGCGAGCATTCCTCTCCCTCCAAATATGGTAGACTATTGCGGCAAAGGACAGACGCACCAGAAGGTGACATAGAGAGGCATCAGTGAACTGACATAACCACTCAACAGAATGACGCCAATCCCGGCGAGTCCAATCTGTCCCACACATAGCCAGCACAGACGACCAGACCTTCGAAGAGAAGGTGCATTGGAAGAAAAGATGATCAGTGTTCTCACTTGAACAACCACAGAGAATACAACGCGAGCAAGTAGAGATACCAAACCTCATCAAACAATCCTGAGTACAAAGGCCTCCCTGAATTGACATCCAAAGTAAGAAGGAATGGCGGGGAATAGCCTTCCGGAACCAAACAACTCGAGACCAAAGCAGCAAATTTCCCCTAGAACGCATGGCGTTCCAGGCACTACCCACAGAAAATCTCCCCCTTTTATCATCCTCCCAAATCAGCACGTCCTCCCGCAAACTAGAAGGCGACGGAAGCTGGGATTGAGCCAAGTCAACAAGGGCAGCAGACCTAGATGGGGGCCAACGCCAAGTAGAATCAGAGATAATGGAAGCAACTGTGGCCATCCTATCCAAGCCAGAGTCATAAATCACTCTCTCACCCATCGTGTCCACAATCGGGCCCAGAGGATGCCAGTAATCAAACCACAATAAAGTTTTCTCACCATTCCCAATCCTTACTCTCATCCGCCGCCGGGACCAAGAACGAAGCTCCAAGATCTTAGGCCAACTCCAAGAGCAATCAGTAGGACATGGGACCTCCCAAAAAACTTCTCCCCCTCAACAAATAAGAGTGGACCCAATTCGACCAAGATGAAACCTGGCCAGAACAAAGAAAACCAAATGTGCTTAACAATAGCCGCTCTATTCCAAGTATCCAAACTCTTATCCCCAGCCCCCCTCCTTTAAAGGTAAACAACTCTACTCCAAGCCACTCTCGCCCCATTAGAGGTAAGCGCACTACCCTTCCAAAGGAAAGAACGCAGAATCGTCTCCACCTTCCTAATAACAGACTTAGGAAGAATAAATAAGGAAGACCAATAAACTTGAATGGAGAACAAAACCGACTTAATAAGCTGAAGCCGACCCGCAAAAGAGAGAAACTTACTACTCCAACTCTTAGCACGCATAACAATACGATCCACAAGAGAAGCACAATCTGAGGCCCGAAGTTTAGTAGAGATCAATGGGACTCCTAAGTACCTCATTGGAAGACCCCAACTTGGAACCCCCAAACATGACGCAGTTGGCCCTGAATGGTAGAAGAGATACCAGAAGAGAAGAAATGACTTTTAGCTGGATTCGGGATCAAACCTGATAAACCACTGAACTGCCCGAGACAATCCTTGATCAAGGAAACCGAGGAAGCATCTGCTTTACAAAAAATCATAAGGTCATCCGCAAAGCAGAGATGAGTAAGACGGTCCTTAGAACACCGCCAGTGGAACTTGAACCCGGATTAAGAGCCATATTACGAAGAAGACCTGACAGAACTTCCATAGCCATAACAAAGAGATAAGGAGACATAGGATCACCTTGTCGCAACCCACGACCCCCAGAGAAAAAACCATGCAACTCTCCATTATAATAGACAAAAAAACCTGGTAGTAGTCATACATTCCTGAATCCAACCCACCATCCTCTCAGGAAAACCAAAAGTCCGCAACACCTCAACCAAGAAATCCCAACGAACAGAGTCATAAGCTTTCATCAAGTCAATCTTAAGAGCACATCTCGGGGAACTACCAGTCCGGTGATAATTCCGAACCAATTCCTGACATAAAAGAATATTGTCGCTGATACGCCGTCCCGCAACAAAAGCAGATTGATTATGACTGATCATCGAAGGAAGGATAACCTTGATCCTATTCGCAATAAGCTTAGCAATACACTTGTAAATAGTATTGCAGCAAGAAATAGGCCTATAATCTTTAACCTGAGAAGGGTTAGGAATCTTAGGAATCAGAGCAATATAAGTAGCATTAACCTGCTTCAAGAGACGCCCAGAAGAAAAGAAAGAGTGAATAGCACAAAGAACATCATTCCCAACAATATTCCAAGACTTCTTGAAGAAACCCGAAGTAAACCCATCTGGGCCTGGAGCTTTATTATCCTTCAACGCGAAAAGGACAGCCTTAATCTCCTCGTCTGAAACCTCCCGGGAAAGAGTCTCACTCTGCTCGACAGTCACATGTCTAGAAATGGCAGATTGAATGGCCCCCCTATCAAAATCCTGCTGACCATGCTGGGGACCTAAAAGAGTCTCAAAAAAGGAAACAAACTCATCTCTAACCAATACATCTTCCTCCAAGCGGGTCCCATCCTCCTTAGTGATAGTAGTAATCTTGCTGCGACCGTGAAAACTCTTCATAGCAGTAAGAAGAATTTAGTATTCTGATCCCCAAGGTTAAGCCACTGAACACGAGATTTCTGTCTATTGAAGCCTTCCTCAGCCCGGCTCAAGTCTCCATACCGTAACGAAAGGCTAGCTTCTTCTGCTAGCAGAGCAGGGTCACTAGGGTGGTCCTGTAAAGCACATTGCACTCTGTCCAACTCCTTCCTAATCTCCAAGACTCGACACAGAATCTTAGAGAAATGCTCAACATTAAACTCTTTCAAGGCCACCTTAACACTCTTCAACTTACAACATAAACGGAACATAGGAGTGCCATGAACATCAATATTCCACGCCCTAGCCACAACAGAGAGAAAATCAGGATGATCAGCCCAAAAATCAAAGAATTTAAAGGGGATTTTCCTCTTAGGGAGCTCTGCAAGCTTAACTACCATAGGAGAATGATCAGAAATCCGGGGGGGGGGGGGGGGGGAGAAAGCGGGCAGAAGAACCCGGGAAGAAACTCTCCCAAGAAGAGTTAACAAGAACACGGTCCAGCTTACGCCAAATAGGAGACTGAATCTGCTTATTAAACCAAGTAAGCTGACAACCAGAGAACTGAAGGTCATCCAAACCAGCCTGACCCAAACAGCAGCCCAAATCATCTTTCCAAGCCGGCCAAGCCACAGACCCACCACAATGCTCAATCGGAGGGTTTCTGTATGTGTTGGGTTGTTCTTTTTATGGGTCGGTTATTTTGTGGGAATCTATAAGGTCTTGGATTTCATGCCTAAGACGGGTGCAGTTGTCGGTGTCATGGCCATGTTGCTGGCGGAAGTGATAATAAAGGTTCACGTTTAGATGTGGCGGTGGAGGGTGTGGAAGTGGTTTGCCTTCTAAGGGTTTTAAGAGTCCTTGTCCTTCAACTTTTCAAACACCTTTGACAAAGGTCTACCAAGGTTGGAGAATTGCCTGTTTCTGATGGCAGCGACCTCGGCAGTAACGGGCTTGGTTTCAGAAGGCCCCCCAAAAGCCCTTCTATTCTGGCCATAAAACTTTGTGTTCTCAACTTCTTCCTCTTCAATGTCCATGACAGTTTCCCTCAACTGTCGGAAATTTGCAATCATGGAGGTCATTCTCCTCAATTTACCATAGATTGAGGGCTTAGTACCCTTGATAATCATCTTGATTTGGTCATTCTCTGAGGGCCGAGTCTGCATTTTTAGAAGCTGGCTCCTCCAGCAGTCTATATACTCCTTGAAGCTCTCCTCCGGCTTCTAAGTCATGCATAAAGAAATAACGTACTAGACTAAATCATATTTAAAAAATAAATAACCTTCTAACGGCCTAATCATGCCTGAATACAAAGGTTGGATGAAATGAAACATGTGTGTCTCTCAAGTGGTACATGGCATTGTGTCCCGAGTGCAAACCGCAATACCGTCCATTCGGATTCGGCTACGGGATTTATGTCCGGGTTTCCATCCGATATACCGCAAGAGAGAACACCTATTTCATTCATCCGGAAATCACATCATGCACCAACCCACAATACTAATGCGAAATAAAGTACTAAAATAAATAAAAATATTGGATAATAAGTAAAAAGGTGCCCTCAGGTCTAACCTCTTTAGTCGTCTCTCGAAAGTGCGGTATGCGATCGTTGGAAGGGTTGATGCTCCGTAACTCCTCTGGTTCACTGGTTCGACATTTTCCTTCGCTGTTTCGCTATTTAGGCTGTTGTTTTTACTCCGTTTTACTGCGGTTTCTGGTAACGGTTTAAGCTTACTATTTTGCGGTAATGCGGGCTGTTTTGGTTTGCGGGTTTTATGAGGCAATTTTTGGTGTAGTTTTACGGTAATGGACTGGGCAGTTTTGGGACTGTTGTCACGGTAAAATGGGGACTGTTTCAGGGGCAGAATGTGCGGCAATTTGGGAAGAAACTGGGCAGTTTGTCTGGTAAAAAAACTGGGCAGTTTGCGGGTTTTACGGGGTAAAACTAGGGAGATTTTGCGGTAAAAATTTGGGCAGATTTTACGGTTTTACTGGACAATTTCAAGCAAAATTTTTGATAATGAACTGGCAGTTTAGGGAGGCAATTTTCGGTGAATTAAGGGGCTGTTTGGGTCAGTTTGAAGGTGCAGTTTCGGTGGTGTGAAGGGCAGTAAGTTGCGGCAGTTTGCGGGTGTAGTTTGAGGCAGTTTATTCGGTGGTTTTGGGCCAGTTTCTGGTTGATGTTTGGGCGTGGTAAATGGGGCTGTTTTACTGGCAGTTTGGTGTGACAAGAAGGAGGCAGAATGAAGGGCAGTTGGCGTAAGTTTGGAGTGAATGGAGAAGAGAATAGAGTGCTTGTATTGTCTATCTTGTGCTAGGGATTTCAAGGGAGCTAAGGGTTTATTTTTATAGGCAAATTGGTGCATTAATTGGGTAGGCTATCATAGGTGAAGGTTATTAATTGGGAGGCTTATTTTCTTTGAAGTTTGGTGAAGGATTAATTGTTGAAAGTGAGATGTGAGAGTGTTTGTCAATGGGCGTGGGGTTTGTGTGGGTGGAGGCTTGATGTGTTGTGTTTGACTTGGTGAGGGGAGGCTATTTATTAGGAGGTGGCTTTGGAGGAGGCTATTAAATGGCTTGAATAATTTAGTGGAGGGAGGTTATTGTTGTTAATGGGCATGGGATTTGGCTAGTGTGTGTTGTGTGCCTGATAGAATGAGTGCAGTTTGACGTGAATGGCTTATGCGTGAGGCAGTTTGAGTGATGAAGGGGTACGTGAGTGGAGTTTGAGTGGCTTTGTGAGTGATGGCTTGTGGAGGGTTTGTTGGCTGCGTGAGTTGACTTAGTTTAGGGCGTGAGTGGGTAATTTATGTGTGCATGAATGTGGCTTACCTGAAGGAGAGAGATAATGGCTTGTGCGTGTATGGTGAGAGAGAGGGCCAAGGGATTAGGGTTTGTATTTTTGTGAGTCTTTGAGAGAAATGAGCATGGAGGGTTTTCACATGTGCATCTGTGTGGGGAGGATTTGGGTAGGTTTAAGGTTTGGGTCGGGGATAATTTTGAAACGGAGGTCCCGCGAGCAAACCTAAAGCTAAACAAGCGAATTAAATCCAACAAGATGTCAATTCTTGACTTTTTCCTTTCGACGTCCGTTTCCCGCGACTTCCGCAACTTAAAGGGTAATGCCTCCGCACGAGGCTCATCATTGGGACTTATATGCAAAAATGCAGTGCCTACAATGAGTAAGATGTAGAGGAATGAATACTACGATTATATGCAAATTCAACAAAAGGCAAACAGTCCTCCCAAGTTTTTAAGTTCTTATTGATAATAGTACGCAATAATTGAGTCAAAGTCCTATTAACAACCTCGGTCTGGCCATCAGTTTGGGGTGGCAAGTAGTAGAATATAAAAGTTTAGTTACCAACTTACCCCATAAAACTTTCCAAAAGTGGCTAAGGAATTTAATATCACGATCTGAAACTATACTCCTTGGAATCCCATGGAGTCGTACTACTTCTCTAAAGAACAAGTCAGCAATGTTAGTGGCATCATCAATTTTCTGACATGCTATAAAGTGTGCCATCTTACTGAACCTATCAACCACTACAAAGATGGAATCTCTACCCTTCCTAGTCCTAGGTAAACCCAATATAAAGTCCATCGATACATTCACCCATGGCTCACTAGGTATAGGCAATGGTGTATACAACCCATGAGGCATAACCTTAGATTTAGCATGTTTACAAGTTAAGCACTTATCACACAAACGCTCAATATCTCTCCGCATTTTAAGCCAATAAAAATGTTCACTCAATACCCTTAAGGTTTTGGCAATGCCAAAGTGCCCCATTAAACCTCCCCCATGCGCTTCCCTCACTAACAACTCACGCATGCTACAAACAGGAATGCATAATCTATTCTCCCTAAACAGAAACCCATCATGTTGGTAGAATTTACTAAAAGTAGACTTTTCACATGCAGCATAGATAGTACTAAAGTCAATATCACTAGCATAAAGTTCTTTAATAAATTAAAACCCAAGCATTCTTGCACTCAATGAAGTAAGTAAAGCATACCTTCGCGATAGTGCATCAGCGACAATGTTTTCCTTATCTTGTTTGTAGCGGATAACATATGGAAATGTCTCAACAAACTCTAACCATTTTGTGTGTCGTTTGTTCAGCTTACCTTGGCCATTCAGATGCTTCAATGATTCATGATCTGTATGGATCACAAACTCTCGAGGCCACAAATAATGCTGCCAAGTCTCAAGGCCTCTCACTAGCGCATACAACTCCTTGTCATATGTGGGGTACCTCAAAACTTCTCCATTCAACTTCTCACTAAAGTAGGCTATTGGTCGCTTTTCTTGCATAAGAACTGCTCTAATGCCTATCCCGGATGCGTCACACTCAATCTCAAATGTCTTCTCAAAGTTGGGTAGTGCCAAGACTGGTGCACTGCACAACTTCATTTTAAGATCCTGGAATGCACGCTCCTACTTTCTTCCTATATGAAGCCAACAATTTTCTTCACTACTCCAGTCAGTGGTGCTGCAATACTACTGAAGTCTTTAAAAAATCTACGGTAGAAGCTTGCTAATCCATGGAAGCTTCGGACTTCTGTCACTGTTATTGGTGTTGGCCAATCCTGAATTGCCTTCACCTTTTTCCAAATCTACCTCGATGCCATTTGCACTCACAACAAATCCAAGGAAAACAATTCTATCCATACCAAAAGTGCACTTATCAAAGTTAGCATATAGATTTCACTGCCTTAACACATCAAGAACATGCTTCAAATGTATAACATGCTCATCTAATGTTTTACTGTAAACTAAGATGTCATCAAAATAAACCACAACAAACTTACCTAAAAAATGCACGCATAACATGATTCATCAATCTCATAAATGTGCTAGGTGCGTTTGAAAAACCAAATGGCATAACTAACCACTCATATAATCATCCAGATAGTCTTAAATGCGGTTTTCCACTCATCTCCTTCTCTCATGCGAATCTGATGGTATCCACTTTTTAAATCGATCTTACTAAATACCTTGGAACCATGCAATTCATCTAGCCTAGGAAATGTGGCGATACTTTACCGTTATATTATTGATTGCTCGACAATCGACACACATTCGCCATGTCCCATCTTTCTTAGGGACTAGAAGCATTGGTACTACACAAGGACTAATGCTTTCCCTTACATACCCCTTGTCCATCAACTCCCGTACTTTCCTTTGTAGCTCCTTTGTCTCCTCAGGATTGCTCCTATAAGCCTGTCTATTAGGAATGACTGCTCCAGGTATGAAGTCTATCTGGTGCTCAATACCTCTAATGGGTGGAAGCCCACTAGGTATGTCATCTGTTAGTACATCTCTGTAATCCTGCCAAAGAGATGAAATAGACACATGAAGCAAATGGTCAGTGTTAGTAAAATAAATATGAGGCTCCTTATAGACTAACAATAGCATGAGCTTGCTAGCCTTGTATGCTTTTCTCGCTTCACCATCACCCATGTAGAAACTCTTTTTAACTCTCCCTTTTGTTTCCCCCTTACGTGCATTAACACTCCCCTTGGGAACTCCCACGGCATTGGCCTTATTTTTCTCACCATACACACCACTCTCACTAGTCTCACCCAAGGTAGTGTTTTACTTCGCCATCTCTTTGTCTCGCTCAAGTTGCAACTTAACCTGATTTTCATGGACTTGTGCAGGTGTAAGTGGGTATAATGTAATCGGTTTTCCCTTATGCTGAAAGGAATATTTGTTCTTGAACCCATCATGAATAGCTTTCTTATCAAATTGCCACGGTCTGCCCAAAAGAATATGTCCAGCATGCATCAGTATCACATCACATAGGACATCATATGTGTATGGCCCAATGGTAAAGCTCAACAATACCTGTTTTGTCACACTTATTTCCCCACAATCATTTAACCACTACAACTTGTAAGGCTTCGGGTATCTCAAGCAACTCAACCCCAATCGCTCAATCAAAGCTGTGCTAGCAACATTAGTACAACTGCCCCCATCTATGATCATACTACACCCCTTGCCATTCACATGGCTCATAGTATGGAATATGTTATTCCTCTGCTGTACACTCTCATCCTCTACAACATGTGCACTCAAAGCACGCTTGACAACTAAGGATAAGTTATCCAGCGGGTATCCAGCTCCCTCGTGGTCACTAGTATCCTCTAACTCTGGCATCTCATCCTCAACCTCACTATCAGTAGAGTACACCTCTCCACTCTTTTAATCAATCATTAAGGTACGCCTATTAACCACTACAACTTGTAAGGCTTCGGGTATCTCAAGCAACTCAACCCCAATCGCTCAATCAAAGCTGTGCTAGCAACATTAGTACAATTGCCCCCATCTATGATCATACTACACCCCTTGCCATTCACATGGCTCCTAGTATGGAATATGTTATTCCTCTGCTGTACACTCTCATCCTCTACAACATGTGCACTCAAAGCACGCTTGACAACTAAGGATAAGTTATCCAGCGGGTATCCAGCTCCCTCGTGGTCACTAGTATCCTCCAACTCTAGCATCGACTCAATAAATAACCCAATATACTACCCAAAACATAAAATAACCACTTATAAAAATGGTGATATTGAAATTCATCACAACCCTAGATAATATTTTTAGTTACAAAACATAGCTAAAATTACAAAATGCATAGTTAAACAAAATAACATAACAGAAAATTAAAAAAGTAAAGAAAATTACAATAATAAAAGAAAGTGCTGGAGCTGGGGGTTTCACTTTTAATACTTCAAATATAGATTACTCCATTATCAATTAATCATTTCTTGAATTAATTATATTAAAACCGACCATATAGGCGGTGAATGTCATTTATCCAAAGTCAACCGACCATATAGGCGGTAACAAAATCATATAAACCGACCATGTAGGCGGTAACAAGGTTAGCACCTAAACCGACCATATAGGCAGAAACTAACTCCAATAATGTAAAACCGGCCATATAGGCGGTAAATAATTAATTCAATTTACTTTTTTAAATTAAGGGAGTAAATCTAAATTATTATATTAAAAGTTTCACCCTAGACTCCAGCAAAAAGAGATTACCTACTCATGATGTAAATAAAAACACATAAAAATATATTAAATAAATAAAAAGAAAATACAAGAAAACTTAAATAAACATGCAAGACACTTTCTTTTAGGTTTTCATGGAGAAATCCACCAAAGAAAGCATGAAAAATTTACAAAGTTTAGCTTGGTATTTATAGGCAAATATAAAGGCTTCCACCAATTTCTCCACCAAACATGGCACCAACTCCTCCACCAAACATGCAAGAAGTTTGACAATTTCCATTTTTTATTTTGTTTTTGTTTTTGAAAATGACTTTAATAATTACACATAACACACTTCCAGATTTTTCATCAATTTCGGTAATGAAAACTTCCGAATTCAAAAATCTTATGAACTTCAAAATTGTAGATCTTTGAGTCTTCTTTAATCTGGAACTTGAATCACCTCAATCCGATATCAGAATCAAAAGTTATGGCCAAAAATATGAAAATTGCACAAAGTTGAAATTTTCGAAATTGTACTTCGTTAGAACGCCATTTCAAGTTTCCAATCTCCAAAATCAAAATGTCAAGTCCAGTTTTTGCCCTTATTTATTCCACATTTTGTCCTGATTGATTCTATTAAGTCTCGATTTTATTTTATCTGCAAAAAAAAAAACTAAAACACATCAAAACGTTCATAAAACTTGAGAAACTATACAAAATATTAAGTAAAAGGAGTGGTAAATATTGATATATTTTCCGCCCATCATCTTGTAGCTAGCCTTCTCGAACTTCATGTTGTCCTCTTCGATCCTCAATCGAACTCCAAGGTCTTCAAGGCTCATCCGCTTCTTTTTGTGTTTCAGATAGCTTGACATGATCCAGGTCGACAACAAAGCAAAAGACCCATTACAAGTACCAGAAGGGCCAATTACGAGGCAGATGACCAAAAGACTCAGAGAAGCAATGGCGGGATTAGTTCAGAGTTTTATGGCCGATTGAAACAAACAAATAGAGACGCATGTAAGCTTCAATAGAGAGGGCCCAAAGCCACTTCACTTGGCCCAAATCATTTTTGAATGAAGCTTCATAGGCCTTTGAAGACTTTGGTATTTTTATAATTTAGCCTTTAGGGGCATTATTGTCTTTATGCCTTTATGGTTTCTCTTTGTAACACTATTTAAACTTTCTTTCTTTTTCATTTTAGAAACAATTAACGAATTTGAGAGAATATTACAGTTTTATGCTTTTTGGCTATGGCCAAATTCTTGTAAGGGAGGGATTCCCCTTTTCAAGATAAAATCGACTTATCTAAGTTTTGAAAACTTAGTGGCGTCTCCATTGCTAGTAAAACACTACAAGGAATCATCTTAAAGGTTCTCAAGGGCAATTTCTTTGTGGGTCTTCTTTGTGGCCTTGGAAGGGTTTTGTTCCTACAAAATCAAATTCGCGATTCTTGAGGTTTTGTCTGTTGCTTGGGGTTTGCTTGGATTTCGAATCCAAGTGGGTTTATTGTCATTTGGTATCAGAGAGCTCAGGATTCCAAGGTCTGATTTTCCATTTTTTTTTTACTTTTTGTTTGATTCTTTTTTTATTTTCGTTCTTTGTTATTTTCGTTTAAGTTCTTGTTGGATCTTGTTTTTGTTTTCATTTTGTTTATTTCTGGATCTGGTTTTGTTATGTTCTGCATATCAATTCATCTTTTATCATGTTCCAATTCTGGGTTTTTGTTATTGTTCTTTATATCAGTCCGTAATCTTTATTTATTTCTGGATCTGGGTTTTATTGTGTTCTTCATATATTTCGTCATATACATTATGTTCTTTGGCATATGTTGAAGAAATAAGCATGTGCTTTGGCGGCTGTGTGATTTGTTTTTAAAACCCTAGTGAAGTGTGAAAAATAAAAAAATAAAATAAACCATCAGATTCAGACTCTGAAATCAGACCCTGAAACTTAACCTCTGAAATCAGACTCTAAAATTAGACCCTGAAACTTAGCCTCTGAAATCAGACCTTGAAACTTAGCCTCTGAAATCAGACCCTGACAAGTAGCCTCTGAAATCAGACCCTGACCAGTAGCCTCTGAAATCAAAACCTAAATCAGCCTATGAAATCAAAACCACAGTATCAGCATCTGACGTTGTCAAAAAAAAAATAAGGACTTGAGTGATAGTGATCACTTGAGCGAAAAAAAAGAAGTGAAATTTTTTGGTTGAATTTAGTTTGTTCCATATTATCATTTAGGTGCCCGTTGAGGGTATTCCATCAAAATTTCTATAGAGGTGCCAAATTTTCTCCCGAAATTGCATACGACCGTGAATTTGCATGCTTATTTTTTTTCCATTGTGCTAATGTTTACTTCTTTATTCTAATTACTCTAGCTTAAGTATTATTGATTGAGTCTTCGTCATTGCTATTCATGTTCGCATTTTGTTTCCTCCTGCCATATATATATATATATATTATATATATATATATATATATTATTGGGCCTGTTGTGTTTCATGCTAGCTTGAGGACTACACTTGGTTTTGTATTCTTGGATTGAGTGTGATTCACATTTGAATTGAGGAAGAACTCAAGAGTGGTAAAAGGCAGTGATTGTGAGCACAGTATCGGGTAAAAGCCAATAGAGTGCAAACACGAGTGGAGTGATATCATTCGAGTGTAAACACGTGAGATTGTGAGGATTTACATATTTGCTTTACTTTCTTGTTATTTCTAATCTATTTGTTTAGTGTTGAGATGGCAGGTCTAACCACTGATGAAAAAGCTTGAGGCTTTGGATAGGAAATTTACAGATATGATGGAGAACATGAATACTGCTTTGGAGAGATTATCCAAGAGTGTAGAGAGTATTCAAACTGGTAGCGGTCCCAGAGCACCACCACCCCAGCATATACCACCACCTCAGAATGTACCACCACCTCATAATGTGCCACCTCGCCGTGTACCACCACAGTATGTACCGCCAGATGAAGAGGAAGCTGAAAATGAGTTTGATGATTCTGATGGTCTTGATGATGTTGAGGAGAGATTTCAGCATGGGCATGATAGGAGGCCTAATAGGATGAATGATAGGAGGGATAGACGGTTTGACGATAGAGGTGCATTTGATGCCAGAAGAGAGGATTATGATAGAAGTGGATTGTTGGGAAGCGGCCGCGAGTGAGCAGCGGAAAATTAAAAATTATGATGCCGCTATCCCTTTGCCCAAGACCCATTTGTTTTTATTATTCTACAAGCCTAGGCATGTTACTATATATTCTAAGCATAAAAACTCATAAAACATGCAAAGAACATAAACCTAAACATGCTAACTATCATAAGAACACTAATTAAAATAAAGAAATAAAAAGACTTACTTGAACCAAAGACTTCTCCAGTCCTCCCTCCAATCTACAAGCTTTTCTCGAACTCAGCAAGCTCTTCCACGTTCCAAAGAGCCACCCAAGTGTGTGGCCTCCAAAGGTGCACACACCAAAGCCAAAACTCAACGGCAAGACTGCACGGGTATTTTGCCCTTGGTGATAGCCTAGGCAAATACCTCAAAACTTTTAACTTGAGATTCCTCTAGTCAATTAGACTTAAGGATCCTCAAAATCAGTGGCTTACTCTTAAACTTTAGAGTTGCTCACTTATATAAACCCAAGATATGAAAGGTTTTGGTGTAAAAATTTGTAAAGAATTCTTTGGGTTTATATAGGTGCTCCAAAGACAACAAAATTAATTAAGAATCCGATGTGGGATAAATGCTAATTTAATCTTAGCCATTGGATCTTAATTTAGTGGTTTAATGAGATTATAAAACCCTAATAAGAGTTTGGGCCGAATTGGAATTCAAAACAAATAACAACTAAATAAAATAAAAAAATGAAGCGCCATCTGCACCCTTTTTATTTATTTATTTATTCCAATTCCCAAAGTGCCCCTATCGTCATTCACCAATCACTAAGCCACTATGGAACCTCATAAATGATATGTTCAATAATTAAGCACATTGAACCATTTATGAATAATTCCTACAGCAATCATATATGCTGTTAAATGTGTACTGTGCATTGTTAACCATTGATTTCGACTTTATTGTGTGTGACCTTTTGGGTTCCCCTCAAGTTGGACATGAAATGAATCCTGATAATTTAATCGAACATAAATTATCCTCCGATCAGATGGTCGTGAACGATTTCAATGACCAAGGTTGACATCTAGCAATATGCCAAGGCCCACAAATGAGAAGGAAAGATATATACCCATTTTGTATGCGATTTACAAATGATACGGTCCATCGCCTCACTGTATCCCCACCTTTTGACCTAAGGTACGGAAAATGTCTACCCATATGGTCAAAGGTATGATGCTGATAGTGTCATGAATCGTGCTAACCCAAGAATCTCACATGATTCTTCCGCTGTGGCCACAGTCTCAAGCACCGATCACACATATCAACCCGCGAACTGGAATACAACTCTTATAAGAAAATTTTATCCGAGAGAGTGGCGATTCTCTGTTGTATCTTTACAAACTTCATGTGTTTCAACAAATGACCCAATCATACCCTTATGATAGGATCTTTTGAACCAGGGAAGGAGAATATCAAATTTATTTGATCCACACATAAGATTGTAAAGACCTCAAGTCTAAGGACTAATCATACAATCGATACATGAAAGTTCTCACAGACACATGGGATAAACACTCCATGTGAAAACTTTCGGCGGTCAGTTCGATGGACACGAGCAACTCATGCATCCATGTGATACACCAAGCATACGGATCTCCGCTAGTAGCCTATGAGATCGGCTACCCCACTTAAGGGCAGATCATATCATCATGCTAGTCTCTCCGCTTGTGAACGCCCAGATTATTCACAAAACTATGACTATGAACGTTTGAGAGTAATGATTCTCATAAGGCGTGGAAGCCATCATCTTATTACTCCAAGGGCTTTATTACAGTGTTTGATGATTCATATAATTTATGTAAGACACGTATAATAAAGATTTCCATTTTATTAATTAATGAAAATATTGCAAATACATGTACATATAGCCCATCCACAAGTTGGGTATAGGGCATATCCCTAACAATCTCCCACTTGCACTATAGCCAACTATTATGAATCTGGACACCGTACTCTTGGGTGTGCCTATCATGCTTTTGTTGAGTCAGCCCTTTAGTCAGAGAATCTGCAAGATTATCTTCTGTGGGTATTTTCTCTATAATAACTTCTTTTCTCTCAACAATCTCCCTGATGAGATGAAATCGCTTGAGTACATGCTTGGATTTCTGGTGGGACCTTGGTTTCTTTGATTGAGAATGGCGCCCGTGTTGTCACAGTACATCGTAACGCCATTCTTTATTGTGGGAAGCACTTCCAACTCCGTGATGAACTTCTTTATCCAGACTGCTTCTTTAGCTGCCTCAGATGCTGTAATATACTCGGCTTCAGTGGTGGAGTCCGCTGTAGTTGACTGCTTTGAGCTTTTCCAACTGACAGCTCCGCCATTCATAGTAAACAGATATCATGTTTGCGATCTGCTGTCATCCCTATCGGTCTGAAAGCTCACATCATAGTAACCAATGACTTTCATCTCAGAATAATCTCCGTATTTCAAGAACACATCCTTAGTTTTTCTCAGATACTTGAGGATTGTTTTGACAGCTGCCCAGTGTTGCTCACCAGGATTTGCCTGATACATGCTCGTTATGCTAAGAGCATAAGAGACATCAGGTCTTGTACATAGCATGGCATACATGATCGATCTTATTACTGAAGCATAAGGGATCCTACTCATACGCTCTCTATCTGAAGGAGTATGTGGACATTGCTCCTTAGATAATTTGATTCCATGACAAGTAGGTAAATTACCTCTTTTGTAATCTTCCATTTTGAATCTTTTCAAAACTTTATCTATGTACGTAGATTGAGAAAGTCCTAACAACCTCTTAGATCTATTACGGTAGATCTTAATGCCGAGGATGTATGCTACTTCTCCCAAATCTTTCATGGAGAAATTCTGAGATAACCATTGCTTGGTGGCTTGCATCATGGGAATATCATTCCCAATGATTAATATGTCATCGACATATAATACAAGAAATATAACAGCACTCCCACTACTTTTCCTGTAAACACAAGGCTCGTCTACATTTTTGATGAAGTCAAATTCTTTGATTGTCTCATCAAATCGTATATTCCAACTTCTGGAGGCTTGCTTGAGTCCATAAATGGATCGTTTAAGCTTGCATACTTTATTATGATCATCCTTAGATGCAAACCCCTCAGGTTGTGTCATATAGACTTCCTCTATGAGGTTCCCATTAAGGAAAGTTGTCTTGACATCCATCTGCTAAATCTCATAATCAAAGTGTGCAGCTAGTGCCAGTAAAATTCGAATGGACTTTATCATTGCAACAGGCGAGAAGGTTTCGTCATAGTCAATTCCTTGGATTTGTCTATAATCTTTCGCAACCAACCTAGCCTTATAGGTTTGGATGTTGCCTTCTGCATCAGTTTTACGCTTGTAAATCCACTTGCAGCCTATTGGTTTTATCCATTCAGGTGTATCCACCAAGTCCCAGACTTGATTCTGATACATAGACTTTATTTCGAATTTCATGGCCTCAAGCCATTTGACTGAATCAATGTCACACATTGCTTCATCGTAATTGGTGGGATCGTCATTATCAATGACCTGATCATGTTCCTCATCAATATGGAAACCATATCTTTCAGGCTTATATCTTTCCCTACCAGACTTTCTAAGTTCATAACCTTATGGTTGTTCCGTCGCTACCCTTTTGAGGGGCCTGGGGTTTAGTTCTATGTTATTTTGTTCTTCTCGTACCTCATCGAGGTCAAGTCTACTCCCACTATATTTTTTGAGAAGGAATTCATTCTCTAGAAATTTAACATTTCGTGAGACAAATGTTCTTTATTCATTTGGGACGTAGAACACGTATGCTCTTGAGTTCAAGGCATGTCCTACAAACTTACATTTAACTGCCATATCATTCAATTTGTTAGTTTGTGTGAGCTTAACATATGCGTCACATCCTCAAACTCTTAGATAACTAAGACTAAGACGTTTCCCAGACCATAACTCATATGGTGTTTGACTAACAGTCTTGGAAGGAACTTGGTTTAGTATTGCAGTTTCTAAAGCAAGACCCCAAAATGAAAGAGGTAGATTCGTGCCTGGCATCATTGATCGGACCATATCTAATAATGTCTGATTTCTCCTTTCGGAGACCCCATTATGCTGTGGAGTTCCCGGAGGAGTCCACTGGGAAACAATGTCATTTTCTCTCAAGTAATCTTGAAATACGTCGCTTAAGTATTCACCACCTCGGTCAGACCTTAGTGACTTAATACTTTTATTAAGTTGGTTTTCTACTTCAGCTTTGAAGTTTTTGAATTTCTCAAAGGCTTCAGATTTGTACCGCATAAGGTACAAATACCCATATCGCGAGTGATCATCGATAAAGGTAATGAAGTATGAGAATCCACCTCTAGCGGTGACTGACATTGGTCCGCATACATCATAGTGTATGAGTTCTAATGTCTCCGCTACATGTTGTCATTTACCTTTGAAGGGTAATTTGGTCATTTTACCAAGTAAACAAGACTCACAAGTTCCATAAGGTTCATATTTGAAGGGTCTGAAATACCCATCCTTATGTAGCTTAGTTAATCTTGTTTCATTGATATGACCTAAGCGACTGTGCCATAGAAGTGATTCATTGAGATTATTCGAGTTAACGTTGTATATATTAGAGGTTGAACATTCTTTGTTAGTTTGTAAGACATATATACCATTATTCAAAATACCATCTCCATATTTTATTTCATTGAAATAAATAGAACATTCATTACAACTTATTAGGCATGAAAAGCCTTTATTACATAAAGAATAAATTGAAATGATGTTCTTTACTAAAGAAGGCACATAAATACAATCTTCTAAGTCTGAAACTAAACCATTCGGCAAAACTAATGAATAAGTCCCCACACACAATGCAACCAGTTTTGCTCCATTACCCATGCGGAAGTCAACCTCTCTATGACGGAGTCTCCTACCATTTCTCAGGCCCCTGCACATTGTTACACAAGTGAGTCCCACAACCGGTGTCAAACACCCAAGTAAAAGGTTCAGAGTTTTGATAAAATAATTCAATCATATACAACATACCTGAATCATTGGGCTTCTTGGCCTCTTAGGCTTCCCTAGCTTCATTGGCTTTCAAAGATCTGCAGTCTTTCTTCCAATGACCCTTCTTTCCACAAAAGAAACATTTCCCATTTCCTTTTTTCTTCTCCACCTTACCATTGGGCTTTAGGTGATCTGGAGTGACATGATCCAGGCCGACAACAAAGCAAAAGACCCATTACAAGTACCAGAAGGGCCAATTACGAGGCAGAGGACCAAAAGACTCAGAGAAGCAATGGTGGGATTAGTTCAGAGTGTTATGGCCGATTGCAACAAACAAATAGAGACGCATGTGGGCTTCAATAGAGAGGGCCCCAAGCCACTTCACTTGGCCCAAATCAGTTCTGAATGAAGTTTCACAGGCCTTTGAAGACTTTGGTAATTTTGTAATTTAGCCTTTAGGGGCATTGTTGTCTTTATGCCTTTAGAGTTTCACTTTGTAACACTATTTAAACTTTCTTTCTTTTTCTTTTTGGAACAATCAACGAAATTTGTAAACATAAAAGCTTAAAGCTTTGGCTTGGCCGAATTCTTGTAAGGGAGGGATTCCTCTTTTCAAGTTAAAATCGACTTATCTAAGTTTGGAAGGGTTTTGTTCCCACAAAATCAAATTTACGGTTCTTGGGGTTCTGTCTGTTGCTTGGGGTTTGCTTGGATTTAGAATCCAAGAGTGTTTCTTGTCATTTGGTATCTATAGCTCAGGGTTCCAAGGTCTGATTTTCCTATCTTTATTTTTTTGTTTGATTCTGTTTTTATTTTCATTCTTTGTTATTTTCGCTTCAGTTCTTGTTGGATCTTGTTTCTGTTTTCGTTTTGTTTATTTCTCGACATGATCCAGGCCGACAACAAAGTAAAAGACCCATTACAAGTACCAGAAGGGCCAATTACGAGGCAGATGACCAAAAGACTCAGAGAAGCAATGGCGGGATTAGTTCAGAGTTTTATGGCCGATTGCAACAAACAAATAGAGACGCATGTGGGCTTCAATGGAGAGGGCCCAAAGCCACTTCACTTGGCCCAAATCAGTTTTGAATGAAGCTTCAAAGGCCTTTGAAGACTTGAAGACTTTGGTATCTTTGTAATTTAGCCTTTAGGGGCATTGTTGTCTTTATGCCTTTAGGGTTTCCTTTGTATCATTATTTAAGCTTTCTTTCTTTTTCATTTGAGGGAATCAACGAAATTTCTAAAACTCAAAAGCTTAAAGCTTTGGCTATGGCCGAATTCTTGTAAGGGAAGGATTCCCCTTTTCAAGTTTGAATCGACTTATCTAAGTTTTGGCAAACTTAGTGGCGTCTCCATTGCTAGCAAAACACTACAAGGATTCATCTTAAAGGTTCTCAAGGGTAAGTTCTTTGTGGCCTTGGAAGGGTTTTGTTTCTACAAAATCATATTCGTGATTCTTGGGGTTCTGTCCGTTGCTTGGGGTTTGCTTGGATTTCGAATCCAAGTAGGTTTCTTGTCATTTCTGGATATGGTTTTGTTGTGTTCTGCATATCAGTTCATCTTTTATCATTTTCCCGATCTGGGTTTTTGTTGTTGTTCTTCATATCAGTCTGTAATCTTTGTTTATTTATGGACCTGGGTTTTGTTGTGTTCTTCATATAGTTCATCATATAAATTTATGTTCTTTAGCATATGTTGAAGAAATAAGCATGTTCTTGGGCGGCTGTATGATTTGTTTCTAAAACCCTAGTGAAGTGAGAAAAGAAAATAAACCATCAGATTCAGACTCTGAAATCAGACCCTGAAAATTAACTCTGAAATCAGACCTTTGAAACTTAGCCTTTGAAATCAGACTTTGTAATCAGACCCTGAAAACTTAGCCTCTGAAATCAGACCCTGAAACTTAGCTTCTGAAATTATACTCTGAAATCAAACCTTGAAAACTTGCCTCTGAAACCAGACTCTGAAATCAGACCCTGAACTCAGCCTCTGAAATCGGACCCTGAAAATTAGCCCCTTCAAACTCTGAAATCAGACCCTGAAACACAGCCTCTGAAATCAAACCCTGAAAATCAACCTCTGGAATCAGAACCTAAATTAGCCTCTGAAATCAGAACCTAAAATCAGCCTCTAAAATCAAAACCTTAGCATCAGAACTGAACGTAACTTCTGCTCAGACCATGATTTCAAAACCACAATATCAGCATCTGAAATTACCATTAAAAAAAAAGGGACTTGAGTGATAGTGATCACTTGAGCAAAAAAAACGAGTAAAAAAGTGAAAAATTTTGGTTGAATTTGGTATGTTCCATATTATCATTTAGGTGCCCGTGGAGGGTATTCCATCAAAATTTCTATAGAGGTGCCAAATTTTCTCCCGAAATTGCTTACGACCATGAATTTGCATGCTTATTTTTTTTACATTGTGCTAATTGTTTATTTCCTTATTCCAAATACTATAGTTTAAGTATTATTGATTGAGTCTTCGTCGTTGCTATTCCTGTTCGCATTTTGTTTCCACCTATCCCATATATATTATTAGATCTTGTGTTTCATGTTGGCTTGAGGACTACATTTGGTTTGTATTCTTGGATTGAGTGTGATTCACATTTGAAATGAGGACGAACTCAAGAGTGGTAAAAGGCAGTGATTGTGAGCATATTATCGGGTAAAAGCCAATAGAGAGCAAACACGAGTGGAGTGATATCATTCGAGTGTAAACACGTGAGATTGTGAGGATTTTCATATTTGCTTTACTTTCTTGTTATTTCTAATCTGTTTGTTTAGTGTTGAGATGACAGGTCTAACCATTGATGAAAAGCTCGAGGCCTTGGATAGAAAATTTACAGATATGATGGAGAACATGAATACTGCTTTGGAAAGATTGTCCAAGAATGTAGAGAGTATTCAAACTGGTAGTGGAGCCAGAGCACCACCACCCCAGCATATACCACCACCTCAGAATGTACCACCACCTCTTGATGCGCCACCTCGACGTGTACCACCACAGTATGTACCACCAGATGAAGAGGAAGCTGAAAATGAGTTTGATGATTCTGATGGTCTTAATGATGTGGAGGAGAGATTTCAGCCTGGGCAAGATAGGAGGCCTAATATGAGGTTTGATAGGAGGAATGATAGGAGGGATAGACGGTTTGATGATAGAGGTGTATTTGATGCCAGAAGAGGGGATTATGATAGGAAGGGATATGATAGACAAGGAGATGTAGATGGTGATCTAAGTAGCATCATGATCAAGATACCAACATTCCACGACAAGAAAGATCCTGAAGCTTACTTAGAATGGGAAAAGAAAATAGAATTGATTTTCAACTGTCATCACTACTCAGATGAGAAGAAGATCAATCTGGCTGCAATTGAGTTACCGATTATGCTATGATTTGTTGGGATCAGCTTGTCTCTACTCGGAGGAGAAATTATGAGAGACCGATTCAGACATATGCAAGAGATTTATAAATCATGAGAAAGAGATTTATACCTCGCCATTACTATAGGGAATTGTATCAGAAACTACAACATCTGTATAAGGGGACCAAGAGTGTTGAGGACTATTACAGAGAGATGGAAGTTGCCATGATCAGAGAAAATGTAGTTGAGGATGCAGAAGCTACTATGGCACGGTTTCTAGGGGGCTTGAATAGAGAGATTGCAAACATGGAGGAGTTGCATCACTATGTTGATTAGGAGGATATGCTTCACATGGCTATCAAGGTAGAAAGGCAACTCAAGAAAGAGTCAACATCCAGATTTGGCACTCAGGCTACTTCTACATGGAAGGGGAAATGGGTTCCGAATGAGAAGTGAGATTGAGGCTTTGACAAGCCTAGAGGCGAGTTCAGTGGAGGTTTTAATATGCCTAAGGCCGAACCTAGTGCCAAAGGTAAAGAGGCTGCAGAACCGAGCAAAACTAGACCAAAACCTGAGGGTGCAGCTACTAAAACTAAGGATGTAAAGTGTTTCAAATGTTTGGGCATGGGACACTATGCTTCACAATGTCCCAATAGGCGTACCTTAATGATTGATAAAAATAGTGGAGAGGTGTACTCTACTGATAGTGAGGTTGAGGATGAGATGCCACAGTTGGAGGATGCTAGTGACCACGAGGGAGCTAGATACCCACTGGATAACTTATTCTTAGTTGTCAAACGTGCTTTGAGTGCACATGTTGTAGAGGATGAGAGTGTGCAGCAGAGGGAGAACATATTCCATACTAGGTGTCATGTGAATGGCAATGGGTGTAGTATGATCATAGATGGGGGCAGTTGTACTAATGTTGCCAGCACAGCTTTGATTGAGTGATTGGGGTTGAGTTGCTTGAGACACCCGAAGCCTTACAAGTTGCAGTGGTTAAATGATTGTGGGGAAATAAGTGTGACAAAGCAGGTATTGTTGAGCTTTACCAGCCATACACAGATGATGTCCTATGTGATGTGATACTGATGCATGCTGGACATATTCTGTTGGGTAGACCATGGCAGTTTGATAAGAAAGCTATTCATGATGGGTTCAAGAACAAATATTCCTTTCAGCATAAGGGAAAACCTGTTACATTATACCCACTTAAACCTGCACAAGTCCATGAAGATCAGGTTAAGTTGCACTTGAGCGTGACAAAGAGAGGGCGAAGGAAAATACTACCTTGGGTGAGACTAGTGAGAGTGGTGTGTCTGGTGAGAAAAATATGGCCAAGGCCGTGGGAGTTCCCAAGGGGAGTGTGAGTGCACGTGAGGGGGAAACAAAATGGAGAGTTAAAAAGAGTTTCTACATGGGTGAGGGTGAAGCGAGGAAAGCATATAAGGCTAGCAAGCTCATGCTATTGTTAGTCTATAAGGAGCCTCATATTTATTTTACTAACACTGACCATTTTCTTCCTGTGTCTATTTCATCTCTTTTGCAGGATTACAGTGACGTACTGACAGAGGACATACCTAGTGGGCTTCCACCCATTAGAGGTATTGAGCACCAGATAGACTTCATACCTGTAGCAGTCATTCCTAATAGACCGGCTTATAGGAGCAATCTCGAGGAGACAAAGGACTACAAAGGCAAGTACGGGCGTTGATGGACAAGGGGTATGTAAGGGAAAGAATAAGTCCTTGTGCAGTACCAGTGCTTCTAGTCCCTAAGAAAGATGGGACATGGTGAAAGTGTGTCGATTGTCGAGCAATCAATAACATAACGGTAAAGTATTGCCACCCTATTCATAGGCTAGATGACATGTTAGATGAATTGCATGGTTCCAAGGTATTTAGTAAGATCGATTTAAAAAGTGGATACCATCATATTCGCATGAGAGAAGGAGATGAGTGGAAAACCACATTTAAGACTAAATATGGATTATATGAGTGGTTAGTTATGCCATTTGGTCTTTCAAAAGCACCTAGCACATTTATGAGATTGATGAATCATGTTATGCGTGCATTTTTAGGTAAGTTTGTTCTGGTTTATTTTGATGACATCTTAGTTTACAGTAAAACATTAGATGAGCATGTTATACATTTGAAGCATGTTCTTGATGTGTTAAGGCAGGAAAATATGTATGCTAACTTTGATAAGTGCACTTTTGGTATGGATAGAATTTTTTTCCTTGGATTTGTTGTGAGTGCAGATGGCATCGAGGTTTATTTGGAAAATGTGAAGGCAATTCAAGATTGGCCAACACCAACAACAGTGACAGAAGTCCGAAGCTTCCATGGATTAGCAAGCTTCTACCGTAGATTTGTTAAAGACTTCAGTAGTATTGCAGCACCACTGACTGAAGTAGTGAAGAAAACTGTTGGCTTCAAATGGGAAGAAGAGCAGAAGAGTGCATTCCAGGATCTTAAAATGAAGTTGTGCAGTGCACCAGTCTTGGCACTACCCAACTTTGAGAAGACATTTGAGATTGAGTGTGACGCATCCGGGATAGGCATTGGAGCAGTTCTTATGCAAGAAAAGCGACCAATAGCCTACTTTAGTGAGAAGTTGAATGGAGAAGTTTTGAGGTACCCCACATTAACAAGGAGTTGTATGCGCTAGTGAGAGGCCTTGAGACTTGGCAGCATTATTTGTGGCCTCGAGAGTTTGTGATCCATACAGATCATGAATCATTGAAGCATCTGAATGGCCAAGGTAAGCTGAACAAACGACACACAAAATGGTTAGAGTTTGTTGAGACATTTCCATATGTTATCCGCTACAAACAAGGTAAGGAAAACATTGTCGCTGATGCACTATCGCGAAGGTATGCTTTACTTACTTCATTGAGTGCAAGAATGCTTGGGTTTGAATTTATTAAAGAACTTTATGTTAGTGATACTGACTTTAGTACTATCTATGATGTATGTGAAAAGTCTGCTTTTAGTAAATTCTACCAACATGATGGGTTTTTGTTTAGGGAGAATAGATTATGCATTCCTATTTGTAGCATGCGTGAGTTGTTAGTGAGGGAAGCGCATGTGGGAGGTTTAATGGGGCACTTTGGCATTTCCAAAACCTTAGGGGTATTGAGTGAATATTTTTATTGGCCTAAATTGCAAAGAGATATTGAGCGTTTGTGTGATAAGTGCTTAACTTGTAAACAGGCTAAATCTAAGGTTATGCCTCATGGGTTGTATACACCATTGCCTATACCTAGTGAGCCATGGGTAGATGTATCTATGGACTTTATATTGGGTTTACCTAGGACTATGAAGGGTAGAGATTCCATCTTTGTAGTGGTTGATAGGTTCAGTAAGATGGCACACTTTATATGATGCCACTAACATTGCTGACTTTTCCCAACTCTCTCACTGTAGCTACAGTGAGAGAGTTGGGAAAACTTTAGGGATAAGTGTGTGTAAGTATATCATTTTTGCCATCAGATTTGTTACCATTGCCTGTTGATGAGCATGCAGGGTTAGATGGAAAAAAGAAAGCCAATTTGGTGAAGCATATACATGAGAAAGCCAGAGAGCAAATACAGCGAAAGAATGAGCAATATGCTTCTCATGCTAATAAGGGAAGAAAGCGTGTGGTATTTCAGCCTAGAGATTGGGTTTGGGTACACATGCGCAAAGAGAGATTCCTTAACAACGTAAATCTAAGCTACAACCGAGAAGGGATGGTCCATTTCAAGTCTTGGAACGGATTAATGACAATGCATACAAGCTGGATTTACAAGGTAAGTATAATGTGTCTGCTACATTTAATGTTTCTGACTTAACTCCTTTTGATGCAGGTACAGATTCGCGGTCGAATCTTTTTCAAAAGGGAGGGGATGACATGATCCAGGCCGACAACAAAGCAAAAGAACCATTACAAGTACCAGAATGGCCAATTATGAGGCAGAGGACCAAAAGACTCAGAGAAGGAATGGCGGGATTAGTTCAGAGTGTTATGGCCGATTGCAACAAACAAATAGAGACGCATGTGGGCTTCAATAGAGAGGGCCCCAAGCCACTTCACTTGGCCCAAATCAGTTTTGAATGAAGTTTCACAGGCCTTTGAAGACTTTGGTATTTTTGTAATTTAGCCTTTAGGGGCATTGTTGTCTTTATGCCTTTAGAGTTTCACTTTGTAACACTATTTAAACTTTCTTTTTTTTCTTTTTGGAACAATCAACGAAATTTGTAAACACAAAAGCTTAAAGCTTTGGCTATGGCCGAATTCTTGTAAGGGAGGGATTCCACTTTTCAAGTTAAAATCGACTTATCTAAGTTTAGCAAGCTTAGTGGCGTCTCCATTGCTAGCAAAACACTACAAGGAATCATCTTAAAGGTTCTCAAAGGCAAGTTCTTTGTGGGTCTTCTTCGTGGCCTTGGAAGGGTTTTGCTCCTATAAAATCAAATTTGCGGTTCTTGGGGTTCTGTCTGTTGCTTGGGGTTTGCTTGGATTTCGAATCCAAGTTTGTTTCTTGTCATGGAGCCTTGGCCTTGCCCTTATTTTTCTTTGGGCCTCGTGGCTTCAGGTTCGTACCCGTAAGCATGACGGAGGTTTTAAGCTCAGGTTTCAAGTCATTCTCTGCTTGCTTTATCAGATTGTGCAATTCTGCTAAAGTAGCTTCTTTATTAGACAGATGAAACTGCATAATAAAGTTAGAGAAGTCTTTTGGTAAGGACTGAAGAATTAGATCGTGACCTATCTCATGATCCATGATGAACCCGAGGTTGGCCAATTTTTCAATGTGGCCAATCATCTTAAGCACATGTCCACTAACAGATCCTTCCTTATACATTGTTTGGAATAAGGCACATGACACTTGGAATCTCACGGTACGAACGAAAGTTGCATATAACTCCTTCAATTGAAAGATGATGGTTTGAGCATCCATATCTTCGTGAGCTTTCTGAAGTTCGTCCGACATAGAGCCAAGCATTATGCAAACTGCTTGCTCATCATCATCGACGTGTTTCTTCCAAGCATCAAATGTATTTTGGTCAGCATCTTCTGCAGGTTCAGGGGGAAATGGTCTTTCAAGAACATAGAAAATCTTTTCTTGTCGTAAGACAATTTTAAGGTTTCTAAACCAGTATTGTAGTTGTCCCCTTTGAGCTTATGCTCATCAAGGATGGAACGAAGTGATATTCTATTTGCCATTTGAATGTTTGTGAAATATTTTAACCCACCTGTTAAGAGAGAATGTTAAAATTAGGAATATGTTTTCATTAATGTTTCATAATAATAACATGGGCTTTTAATATTATAAAGTTGCTCCCACTCAATTGTTTAAAATTTTAAGCAAATCGTATCAACCCCAATATGATGGATTTCTTGTGGGCAAGGATCTCATTATCATCATTTCACAACTCCGACTAGGGCCGGTCGTTATAAAATACGATAATTAGGTAGGTTCCCAACCAATTTATGATATAAATCACAATTCCTTGATCATTGGGTTGGGCAATCAAACATGCCATAGCTTATGCTAGTCCTTGTGGACACCCAATCTTTGCCACTAAGTTATAAGACCACGCCTAAGGGTCGCTGCATCTTATGACTCAGAAAAGTCAAACCATTGTCAATAGTACGATTTAGGGACAAATTGGTAAAGCCTAGTCTTGCCAATACGGTTTAAGTCCTTTGGGTCTATACTTTACAATGGGAGGCAAATTTTAGACTTAAATTATTATTGAGGATTTTAGCAAGTTTAAGTGAATAACTGTCAAATGGATTCCTCCATTGAAAATTCCCCAAAGGGAGGGTGGAGCGAACTCTTTTAAATACCCTTACCTCTTAGGCTCTTATTGCCTCGGTGACAGGAATAAACAATAGATCCTCCAAATTAGTCCAACACTTTAAATATGCTTTAAGGTAAGCTTTGAGTAAATGATTATCTAGATGTCTTCACAGCTTTTCCTTTTGGCTAGAAAAAGGTAGTGAGTGAAGGAAGACACCAAATAATTATCAAACTCAAGTAATACCTTTGGTTAAATTAACTTTAGTTTGGAAAGTTTTATTAACGCCTTTGTCCCACCCCACTTGTATCTTTTATAATGTCTTTTATTATAAACAAGTGATTTATATTTATTAGCCTTAAAGGTAATAAATCTCTAAGTTCATCACAGAATAATTACTTAGCTAAGGGATAAGCAATACACCCTCTCTTTCCTTAGAAGGTCTCTAGATGCTTGCACCCTAAAATAATCATGCCAATTCTAATCATACATAGAATCATCAAGCATATGAGTTTTAATATGTTGGAATTATTTTAGGAATTAAATAACTTTGATTAATATTTAATAATGATATTGCATTTTATTTTAATCAAATAAATTTACTATTCACGTTTTTTTACAGATGCGTGAAATTTAAATGCAATTTCACAATTCAAATCTTAACCAAAGCATGCAAAACTTGTGCCTAAAGGTAAGTTCAGGGTGTTAGCTTTCCAACGAGCCTTTACACACCCAATTTCGAGTTCAAATGAGAGAGAACTAATCGAAACAAAAATGGCGCGCTGATACTACTATTGGGAAGCGGCCGCGAGTGCGCAGCAGAAAATTAAAAATTATAATGCCGATATCCCTTTGCCCAAGACCCATTTGTTTTGATTATTCTACAAGCCTAGGCATGTTACTATATATTCTAAGCATAAAAACTCATAAAACATGCAAAGAACATAAACCTAAACATGCTAACTATCATAAGAACTCTATTTAAAATAAAGAAAGAAAAAGACTTACTTGAACCGAAGACTCCTCCAGTCCTCCCTCCAATCTACAAGCTTTTCTCGAACTCAGCAAGCTCTTCCATGTTCCAAAGAGCCACCCAAGTGTGTGGCCTCCAAAGGTGCACACACCAAAGCCAAAACTCAACGGCTAGACTACGCCTTGAGTGCACGGGTATTTTGCCCTTGGTGCTAGCCTAGGCAAATACCTCAAAACTTTTAACTTGACATTCCTCTAGTCAATTAGACTTAAGGATCCTCAAAATCAGTGGCTTACTCTTAAAATTTAGAGTTGCTCACTTATATAAACCCAAGATATGAAAGGTTTTGGTGTAAAAATTTGTAAAGAATTCTTTGGGTTTATATAGGTGCTCCAAAGACAACAAAATTAATTAAGAATATGATGTGGGATTAATGCTAATTTAATCTTAGCCATTGGATCTTAATTTAGTGGTTTAATGAGATTATAAAATCCTAATAAGAGTTTGGGCCGAATTGGAATTCAAAATAAATAACAAATAAATAAAGCGCCATTTGCGCCCTTTTTATTTATTTATTCCAATTCCCAAAGTGCCCCTATCATCATTCACCAATCCCTAAGCCAATATGGAACCTCATAAATGATATGTTCAATAATTAAACACATTGAACCATTTAAGAATAATTCCTACAGCAATCATATATGCTGTTAAATTTGTACTGTGCACTGTTAACCATTGATTTCGACTTTGTTGTGTGTGACCTTTTGGGTTCCCCTCAAGTTGGACATGAAATGAATTGTGATAATTTTCGAACATAAATTATCCTCCGATCAGATGGTCGTTCGATTTCAATAACCAATGTTGACATTTAGCAACATGCCAAGGCCTCCAAATGAGAAGGAAAGATGTATTCCCATTATGTATGCGATTTACATATGATACGGTACCTCGCATCACTGTATCCCCACCTTTTGACCTAGGGTACGAAAAGTGTCTACCCATATGGTCAAAGGTATGATGCTGATAGTGTCATGTATCGTGCTAACCCAAGAATCTCACATGATTCTTCCGTTGCGGCCACAGTCTCAAGCACTGATCAAACATATCAACCCGCAAACTGGAATACAACTCTTATAAGAAAATATTATCCGAGAGAGTGGCGATTCTCAGTTGTATCTTTACAAACTCATGTGTTTCAACAAATGACCCAATCATACCCTTATGACCGGATCTTTTGAACCGGGGAAGGAGAATGTCAAAGTTATTTGATCCACACATAAGATTGTAAAGACCTCAAGTCTAAGGACTAATCATACAATCGATACATGAAAGTTCTCACAGACACATGGGATAAACACTCCATGTGAAAACTTTCTGCGGTCAGTTCGATGGACACGAGCAACTCATGCATCCATGTGATACACCAAGCGGACGAATCTCCGCTAGTAGCCTATGAGATTGGCTACCACACTTAAGGGCGAATCATATCATCATGCTAGTCTCTCCGCTTTGTGAACACCCAGATTATTCACAAAACTTTGACTAGGAACGTTTGAGAGTAATGATTCTCATAAGGTGTGGAAGCCATCATCTTATTACTCCAAGGGCTTTATTACAGTGTTTGATGATTTATATAATTTATGTAAGACACGTATAATAAATATTGCCATTTTATTAATTAATGAAAATTTTACAAATACATGTACATATAGCCCATCCACAAGTTGGGTATAGGGCATATCCCTAACAGGGATATGGTAGACGAGGAGATGTAGATGGTGATCTAGGTAGCATCAAGATCAAGATACCAACATTCCACGGCAAGAATGATCCTGAAGCTTATTTAGAATGGGAAAAGAAAATAGAATTGATTTTCAACTGTCATCACTACTTAGACGAGAAGAAGATCAATCTGGCAGCAATTGAGTTTACTGATTATGCTATGATTTGGTGGGATCAGCTTGTCTCTTCTCGGAGGAGAAATTATGAGAGACCGGTTCAGACATAGGCAGAACTTAGAGGTCTCATGAGAAAGAGATTTATACCCGGCCATTACTATAGGGAATTGTAAACTACAACATCTGTATCAGGGGACCAAAAGTGTTGAGGACTATTACACCGAGATGGAAGTTGCCATGATCAGGGCAAATGTAGTTGAGGATGCAGAAGCTACTATGGCACAGTTTCTAGGGGGCTTGAATATAGAGATTGCAAACATGGTGGAGTTGCATCACTATGTTGATTTGGAGGATATGCTTCACATGGCTAACAAGGTAGAAAGGCAACTCAAGAAAAGGTCAACATCCAGATTTGGTACTCAGGCTGCTTCTGCATGGAAGGGAAAATGGGTTCCGAATGAGAAGCAAGATGGAGGATTTGACAAGCCTATAGGCGAGTTCAGTGGAGGCTTTAATAAGCCTAGGGCCGAACCTAGTGCCAAGGGTAAAAAGTGGCTGCATAACCGAGCAAAACTAGACAAAAACCTGAGGGTGGAGCTACTAGAACTAAGGATGTAAAGTGTTTCAAATGTTTGGGCATGGGACACTATGCTTCACAATGTCCCAATAGGCGTACCTTAGTGATTGATAAAGGAGTGGAGAGGTGTACTCTACTGATAGTGAGGTTGAGGAGGAGATGCCAGAGTTGGAGGATGCTAGTGACCATGAGGGAGCTGCATACCCGCTGAATAACTTATCCTTAGTTGTCAAGCGTGCTTTGAGTGCACATGTTGTAGAGGATGAGAGTGTGCAGCAGAGGGAGAACATATTCCATACTAGGTGTCGTGTGAATGGCAAGGGGTGTAATATGATCATAGATGGGGGCAGTTGTACTAATGTTGCTAGCACAGCTTTGATTGAGCGATTGGGGTTGAGTTGCTTGAGACACCCGAAGCCTTACAAGTTGTAGTGGCTAAATGATTGTGGGGAAATAAGTGTGACAAAGTAGGTATTGTTGAGCTTTACCATTGGGCCATACACAGATGATGTCCTATGTGATGTGATACCGATGCATGCAGGACATATTCTTTTGGGCAGACCGTGGCAGTTTGATAAGAAGGTTATTCATGATGGGTTCAAGAACAAGTACTTTTTTCAGCATAAGGGAAAACACATTACATTATACCCACTTACACCTGCACAAGTCCATGAAGATCAGGTTAAGTTGCAACTTGAGCTTGACAAAGAGAGAGCGAAGGGAAACACCACCTTGGGTGAGACTAGTGAGAGTGATGTATCTGGTGAGAAAAATACGGCCAAGGCCGTGGGAGTTCCCAAGGGGAATGTGAGTGCACGTGAGGGGGAAACAAAAGGGAGAGTTAAAAAGAGTTTCTACATGGGTGAGGGTGAAACGAGGAAAGCGTTCAAGTCTAGCAAGCTCATGCTATTTTTAGTCTATAATGAGTCATGTGTCTATTTTGCTTCATGTGTCTATTTTATCTCTTTTGCAGGATTATAGTGACGTACTGACAGGGGACATGACATGATCCAAGGGACAACATTTGACATGAATGCAGTCACCCAAGGAATATTAGACCCTTTGCAACTGCCAACGGGCCCAATCACACGCCAAAGAGCTAAGAAGATCACAGACGCAATAGCGGGGCCAGAGTTTGCATATAATAGATGCATTCATCCTTCTAGTTTTTACTTGCCTTATGAGATTGATTATGATTCTAATTCTTTAACTCCTATGGATTTATTATCTTTGATTGTTATTAAGCTTTGGAGTATGAATGATAAGGGAAAGGCAGAGTTGGTGAGAATAATAGGTTTCCAACGCATTGTGTATAACTTCGGCAATTGGGTGTGGCTTTATATGCAAGAGGAAAAGATCCAAGTTGCAACCAAGATGGGATGGTCCATTTCAAGTCTTGGAACGGATTAACGACAATGTATATTAGCTGGATTTGCAAGGTAAGTACAACGTATCTGCTACTTTTAATGTTTATGACTTAACTCATTTTGATGCAAGTTCAGATTCGAGGTCGAATCATTTTCAACAAGGAGGGAATGACATGAATCCAACCACACCAGAGACATTACATGATGCAGCTAACAACTTGAAAGAACCCATGCAGTTGCCAACAGGTCCAATCACACGCCAAAGAGCAATGAAGATCAGAGAGGCCTTTACGGGACTAGCTCAGAGCTATGTGACCAGTTGCAGCAACCAAGTCAAGTGCACACCAGAGACACATATAGGCATAACCAGAGAGGTCCCCAAGCTATTACATTTGACCCAGATCAGCTCAGACTGAAGCATAACAGAGCAGCTTCAGCACCAGCACCCTTTTGACCCGATTTGACCTATTTTGGGACTATGTTGAATTCGGCCAAATGGGGGCATTTTTGTCATTTTTTCTGAACATGTTGACTTTATTTATGATGTAATTAAGCTAGTTGACCAGGTCATTAGGGTTAATTATGCTTAGAACCTTGCTTATTGAGTAAGCACGTCAATGTACTATTTGATGTAAGCACCTCAAATTAGCTTAAGTTAGATTAGTTTCTAATCATTGTTTTAAGCTACTTTAGGTGGGAAAAGACTTTTGGGGACGTGATTGAGTGAAAGCTTTGGGTAGTTTTTAGGTATTTTGGTAATTTCACTTTAGGGACATTTTTGTCCATTCACACCTTTAGGGTTTCTCTTTGTAACCTATTTAAACTTTGTTTTCTTCTTCTTTGGAATAACATTCACGACATTTTCATCAAACTTTCAAGATTTTAAGCTTTGGGTATGGCTAAATTTCTTGTGAGGGAGGGATTCCCCTTTTCAAGTTCAAATTGACTTATCTAAGCTTGGCAACTTAGTGGCGTCTCCATTGCTAGCAAAATACAATCTAATTTCATGCTTGTGGTTATCATGGACGTGAGTTTCATGGTGGTTAGGGGCTGATCTTGGTTGGGTTTTGTTCCTACAAAATCAGTATTCAAAGTTCTTGGGGTTTTGAGAAAGATGCTTGGGGGTTTGCTTGGTTTTCAACCCAAGTGAGTTCTTGTCATTTGGTATCGTGAGCTTAGGGTTCTGAGGTCTGATTTCCTATCCTTTGTGTTGTTTAATCTTGTATTCATCTTTGTTTTTGTTGTTGTTGTTGACTTCGGCCATTAAGGAGTTTGTCCTCAAGTTTTGGCCATTGGTGTTCTTGTGTGTTCTTTGTTGTTTCTTGCTGATTCTTGTTGATTTGTGATCAAAATAGCATGAATAACATTCTGCCCTTGAGTGTTTTTGATTGCTCATGAGTATTTCTTTGAGTTAATCTTTGGCTACTTAGGTCAAAATTGGGGCTTTTGTTTTCTTTGCTTGAATCAAGTGTTTAGTTGTTAATTCTATGTTACTAGGACGTGTTTAACATTGTTATTAAGTTATTAGTTTCAAAAAAAAAAAAAAAAAAAAGAAATGAATCAGATCAGATTCGACCTAGTGAGATTTATTGACATATCTTGTCTTGCTATTGTTGAATACATGCAATTAGAGTTGTTTCCATAGGTATTATTCATATCAACTTTGCAAAAAATCAGAATTGACATCATTCATCTTGGCATTTACGTGGCTTACATGTTTGCATTCTTGTGAAGTTAGCACAATCTTGTGAGTTTGAGTGAAAAGAAAGAAAGATTGAGTGCATTATTGATGTGAATGTGTAATTGATGAAACAAATCTGAATGCACCAAATTTGGTGATTGGAGTGAGTTGTATCATTGTTATCTTGCTGATTTGTGTTGTTAATGTTGAAGAATCAAGTGAAGCAAGGTTGAGTGCAACAAATTTGCACTAAATTCGTGTGTATCCAAGCAAGTATCACTTGCCACCTTTTGAAATATTGTTATTATAAGTGAAGAGGCAATAAATTCATCATTAGCTTGACATGGGAACTTGTGTGTAATCATTTGTTTTTAAGGTGCTTGAAGAGGCAAGTAGCTGCATCACCTAGTTGCTTGCAAAAACTATTTACTTAGCTTGTAATTTGACTTGGCTGAATTGGAAATTGAGTTAGTTACATTGTAACTAGATCATTTATACTCATTTGCAAGTTGAAAGGAAGACATTACCACATTGCCGAATTGATTATATGAGTTACATTGTAATTTGAGTTGTATTTTATGTTATTAAGGATATAACTTGAAAATTACCGAATGTGGTAATCTTGTTATTTGCATTGTATTTCATTTGCTTTGTATACACTTTGAGTGTGAGACAAAAAAAGAGGAAAAAAAAGAGTTAAAAAAAAGAGTGAGACAAAAACAATAGCGAGTGATCACAAGATTGGCTAAGTGTCACATTGAGTGCTTGCTTGTTTGTTTGCGCATTCAGCTAACTCGTTTTTTTCTTATTCCGTGCACTCTAGCTTAAGTCTCTTTGATTGAGTCTTCATGATTACTATTCTTATTCGCATTATTCCACCTGCACTATATACATTATTGGTTCTTTGTGTTTCTGTTAGCTTGTGGACTACACCTTAGTTGACCATTCTTGGATTGAGTGTGATTCACATTTGAATTGAGGACGAACTCAAGAGTGGTAAAAGGCAGTGATTGTGAGCAGAATATCGGGTAAAAGCCAATAGAGTGCAAACACGAGTGGAGTGATATCATTCGAGTGTAAACACGTAAGATTGTGAGGATTTACATATTTGTTTTGCTTTTTATTATTTCTAAACTGTTTGTTTAGTGTTGAGATGGCAGGTCCAAGTTTAACCATTGACGATAAGATCGAGGTTTTGAATACTTTCAAAAGTGATATCCAAGATATTATGAGTGATTATTGAAGATCTTATGAGAAATGGAAAAAGACTTGGAAGGTAACTAAATATGCAGTGAATGAAGAGTGTACTCAACAACCAAAAGCTATTGAAGTTGTGTGTAATGAAGTGAGAAGCACTTGTGATGTTGAGTGCATAGCGAATGAAAACACTTGTGAGGCCTTGAATGTTGTGAATTGTGTTATAAGTGACATGGTGAGTGAAAATGCTTGTGAGACCGTGAGCATTGAGGGAGTAAACACTTGTGAGGTAGTGTGCTTTGAGGTTGAAAAACATAGTGAAACTAAGCAGTTGTGTGAGGAGGTCTTTGCAAGTATGGTTGAGATAGTGGCCATAAGTGATGATGAAGTTGGGAGAGCTGGTGAAAAGAAAGTAGATGTGGTAGTGAAGTTTTTCCATAACATTTTCTCTATTGTTTATGCTTTTTCATCGCAGGTACAAGTGGTCAAGTATGATTCTTTTATATTTCAATATCATCGTCTAATTGATTTTGTCATAACTATCTATGATCCGGGTTCGGATTCGAGGACAAATCCATTTCAAGAGAGGGAGAATGACATGATCCAAAGGACAACATTTGACATGAATGCAGTCACCCAAGGAACATTAGAGCCTTTGCAATTGCCAACGGGCCCAATCACACGCCAAAGAGCTAAGAAGATCACATACGCAATAGCGGGGCCAGAGTTTTCATATAATAGATGCATTCATCCTTCTAGTTTTTACTTGCCTTATGAGATTGATTATGATTCTAATTCTTTAACTCCTATGGATTTATTATCTTTGATTGTTATTAAGCTTGGGAGTATGAATGATAAGGGAAAGGCAGAGTTGGAGAGAATAATAGGTTTCCAACGCATTGTGTATGAACCCCCGTCAATTGGGTGTGGCTTTATATGCAAGAGGAAAAGATCCAAGTTGCAACCAAGATGGGATGGTCCATTTCAAGTCTTGGAACGGATTAATGACAATGCATATAAGCTGGATTTGCAAGGTAAGTACAACGTATCTGCTACTTTTAATGTTTCTGACTTAACTCATTTTGATGCAAGTTCAGATTCGAGGTCGAATCCTTTTCAACAAGGAGGGAATGACATGAGTCCAAACACACCAGAGACATTACAGGATGCAACTAACAACTTGAAATAACCCATGCAGTTGCCAACAGGTCCAATCACACGCCAAAGAGCAAAGAAGATCAGAGAGGCCTTTGCTAGCTTAGAGCTATGTGACCAGTTGCAGCAACCAAGTCAAGTGCACACCAAAGACACATATGGGCATAACCAGAGAGGTCCCCAAGCTATTTCATTTGACCCAGATCAACTCAGACTGAAGCATAGCAGAGCAGCTTCAGCACCAGCACCCTTTTGACCCGATTTCACCCATTTTGGGACTATGTTGAATTCGGCCAAATGGGGGCATTTTTGTCATTTTTGCACGACATTTTGACTTTATTTATGATGTAATTAACCTGGTTGACTATGCCATTAGGCTTAATTATGCTTAGATCTGTACTTAGCCGGAAGCACGTCAATTTACTAGAGCATGTAAGCACCTCAATTAGCTTAAGTGAGATTAGCTTCTAATCTTTGTTTTAAGTTTATTTAGGTGGAAAAGGACCTTAATGGTCGTGGTTGAGGTGCTTGACTTAGGGATTTTGGTAATTTTAGCTCTAGGGTCATTTTAGTCTTCTTACTCTCTTATAACCCTTATTATATGACTATTCTTTGTATTTTGGAGACAACCAACGTAATATACAACATTTGAAAGAGAGAAAAGCTTGAGCTTTCCATGGCTATGGCCGAAACCTTGTTGAGGGAGGGATTCCCCTTTTCAAGTTCAAATTGACTTATCTAAGCTTGGAAACTTAGTGGCGTCTCCATTGCTAGCAAAATACAATCTGATTTCATGCTTGTGGTTATCATGGACGTGAGTTTCATGGTGGTTAGGGGCTGATCTTGGTTGGGTTTTGTTCCTACAAAATCAGTATTCAAAGTTCTTGGGGTTTTGAGAAAGATGCTTGGGGGTTTCTTGGTTTCCAACCCAAGTGAGTTCTTGTCATGACATACCTAGTGGGCTTCCACCCATTAGAGGTATTGAGCACCAGATAGACTTCATACCTGGGGCAATCATTCCTAATAGACCGGCTTATAGGAGCAATCCCGAGGAGATAAAGGAGCTACAAAGGAAAGTGCGGGAGTTGATGGACAAGGGGTATGTAAGGGAAATCATGAGTCCTTGTGCAGTACCAGTGCTTCTAGTTCCTAAGAAAGATGGGACGTGGCTTATGTGCGTTGATTGTCGAGCAATCAAAAATATTACGGTAAAGTATCGTCACCCCATTCCTAGACGAGATGACATGTTGGATGAATTGCATGGTTCCAAAAATTTTAGTAAGATTGATTTAAAGAGTGGATACCATCAAATTCGCATGAGAGAGGGAGATGAGTGGAAAACTGCATTTAAGACTAAGTATGGCTTGTATGAATGGTTAGGTATGCCATTTGGTCTTTCAAACGCACCTAGCACATTTATGAGATTGATGAATCATCTTATGCGTGCATTTTTAGGTAAGTTTGTTGTGGTTTATTTTGATGACATCTTAGTTTACAGTAAAACAGTAGATGAGCATGCTATGCATTTGAAGCATGTTCTTGATGTGTTAAGGTAGGAAACACTGTATGCTAACTTTGATAAGTGCACTTTTTGTATGGATAGAATTGTTTTCCTTGGATTTGTTGTGAGTGCAGATGGCATCGAGGTAGATTTGGAAAAGGTGAAGGCAATTCAGGATTGGCCAACACCAATAACAGTGACAGAAGTCAGAAGCTTCCTTGGATTAGCACGCATCTACCGTAGATTTGTTAAAGACTTCAGTAGTATTACAGCACCACTGACTGAAGTAGTGAAGAAAACAGTTGGCTTCAAATGGGAAGAAGAGCAGGAGCGTGCATTATAGGATCTTAAAATGGAGGCGTTACCCAACTTTGAGAAGACATTTGAGATTGAGCGGTTCTTATGCAAGAAAAGCGACCAATTGCCTACTTTAGTGAGAAGCTTAATGGAGCAGTTTTGAGATACCCCACATATGACATGGAGTTGTAAGCGCTAGTGAGAGCCCTTGAGACTTGGCAGCATTATTTGTGGCCTCGATAGGTTGTGATCCACACAGATCATGAATCATTGAAGAATCTGAAGGGCCAAGGTAAGCTGAACAAACGACACGCAAAATGGTTAGAGTTTGTTGAGACATTTCAATATGTAATCCACTACAAACAAGGTAAGGAAAACATTGTCGCCGATGCACTATCGCGAAGGTATGCTTTACTTACTTCTTTGAGTGCAAGAATGCTTGGGTATGAATTTATTAAAGAACTTGATGCTAGTGATATTGACTTTAGTACTATCTATGATGCATGTGAAAAGTCTGCTTTTAGTAAATTCTACCAACATGATGGGTTTCTGTTTAGGGAGAATAGATTATGCATTCCTGTTTGTAGTATGCGTGAGTTGTTAGTGAGAGAAGCACATTGGGGAGGTTTAATGGGGGCACTTTGGCATTGCCAAAACCTTAGGGGTATTGAGTGAACATTTTTATTGGGCTAAAATGCGGAGAGATATTGAGCGTTTGTGTGATAAATGCTTAACTTGTAAACAGGCTAAATCTAAGGTTATGCCTCATGGGTTGTATACACCATTGCCTATACCTAGTGAGCCATAGGTAGATGTATCGATGGACTTTATCTTGGGTTTACCTAGGACTAAGAAGGTAGAGATTCCATCTTTGTAGTGGTTGATAGGTTCAGTAAGATGGCACACTTTATAGCATGTCATAAAACCGATGATGCCACTATTGCTGACTTGTTCTTTAGAGAAGTAGTACGACTCCATGGGATTCCACGGAGTATAGTTTCAGATCGTGATGTCAAATTCCTTAGTCACTTTTGGAAAGTTTTTTGGGGTAAGTTGGGAACTAAACTTTTGTATTCTACTATTGCCACCCCAAAATTGATGGCCAGACCGAGGTTGTTAATAGGACTTTGACTCAGTTATTGCGTACTATTATCAATAAGAACTTAAAAACCTGGGAGGATTGTTTGCCTTTTGTTGAATTTACATATAATCGTAGTATTCATTCCTCTACATCTTACTCACCATTTGAAATTATTTATGGTTTTCAGCCACTAACTCCATTAGATTTGTTACCTTTGCCTATTGATGAGCATGCGGGGCTAGATGGAAAAAGGAAAGCCGATTTGGTGAAGCATATACATGAGAAAGCAATAGAGCAAATACAATGAAAGAATGAGCAATATGTTTCTCATGCTAATCAGGGAAGAAAGCGTGTGGATTTCAGCCTGGAGATTGGGTTTGGGTACACATGCGCAATGAGAGATTTCCTGAACAATGTAAATCTAAGCTACAACCAAGAGGGGATGGTCCATTTCAAGTCTTGGAACGGATTAATGACAATGCATACAAGCTGGATTTACAAGGTAAGTATAATGTGTCTGCTACATTTAATGTTTATGACTTAACTCATTTTGATGCAGGTACAGATTCGAGGTCGAATCCTTTTCAAAAGGGAGATGATGACATGATCCAGGCCGACAACAAAGCAAAAGGCCCATTACAAGTACCATAAGGGCCAATTACGAGGCAGAGGACCAAAAAACTCAGAGAAGCAATGGCGGGATTAGTTCAGAGTTTTATGGCCGATTGCAACAAACAAATAGAGATGCATGTGGGCTTCAATAGAGAGGGCCCAAAGCCACTTCACTTGGCCCAAATCAGTTTTGAATAAAGCTTCACAAGCCTTTGAAGACTTGAAGACTTTGGTATTTTTGTAATTTAGCCTTTAGGGGCATTGTTGTCTTTATGCCTTTAGGGTTTCTCTTTGTAACACTATTTAAGCTTTCTTTATTTTTCATTTTAGAAACAATCAACAAATTTGAGAGAATATTACAGCTTTATGCCTTTTGGCTATGGCAAAATTCTTGTAAGGGAGGGTTCCCCTTTTCAAGTTAAAATCGACTTATTTAAGTTTGGCAAACTTAGTGGCGTCTCCATTGCTAGCAAAACACTACAAGGAATCATCTTAAAGGTTCTCAAGGGCAAGTTATTTGTGGGTCTTCTTTGTGGCCTTGATGTTCTGTCCGTTGCTTGGGGTTTGCTTGGATTTCGAATCCAAGTGGGTTTCTTGTCATAACTCTTGAAGTCTGTAAACACTGCATTTTTGCATAAGCCCAATGAAGAGCCTCGTATGGAGGCACTACCTGAAAAGTTACGGAAGTTACGAAAAATGAATGCCGAAAGGAAGGAAAACCTCTAAAATTAGCACCTCATCGGATTCGAACTCACTAGCCAGCCTCGGATTCGCTCAGTCGGTTTTCGTTTCAAACTTTTGCCTCGGCCCAAAACCCATGCAACCCAAGAAATCCCTACAATCCATGCCCATGCCAAACACCATACAAAGCCCATGCAGCACACGCCCAAGGCCCATGAAATCCACTATGCATGCCCAAATAAAGGAAAACCCCATGCAATTCACATGTGCAAATCCCCTCAAATCACTTTCCAAATTAGTGAGATTTTGGGGATCCCATCTAATTTAATAAGAGATTGTATCCCAAAATAATATATTCCCACAAATCAATGTGATTTATTTCCATGATTTGGAGATCCCTTGTCATTATAAAAAGGCGCAATCACCAAACTTGAAAGTGGGACTCTCTTTCTTGACACTTGGACGACAACCCTAAGAATCCTTTCTTTTTCTTCCACCAAAACACAAACAACAAAACAGAGAGCCTTCACCGAGAAATAAAAGCCCAACCAAACACCAAAATAGTAAGCCAACCACCGAACAACAAGCACCAAAACAGTAAGCCAACCACCAAACAATAAGCACTAAAACAGCAAAGCAATCACCGAAATACACAAGAAAAAAGCCCTAAGCCATCACCGAAAACCAGCAGCAAAAACACCCAAAAACAGTGCCAAAAAAAACCCAAAAAAACAGTGACCAAAACCGAGAAAACAGTGGAGTGACTAAAAAGCGTCATCCAGCAAGCCAAAAACAACTGAGAAAACAGCCCCAAAAACCGTGAAAACAATGACCAAAAACCGTCGGCCAAAAACAACCAAAATGGCAGCCTAAAAACAGCAAAAACAGCAGCAAAAAATAAACAAAATAGCAACCCAAAAAACAACCACAACAGCAGTCCAAAAACAACCAAAAAATCAAACAGTGCAACCAGCAAACTAGCAAAAACAGCAACCAGAAAATAGTAAAAACAACAACCAGCGAACAGCAAAAACAGCAACCAGCTCAGCTGCTAACAGAACTACTAATAATCCAATTAGGAATTTTATAGATCCAAAATGCTTCTTTTGCTGCCTCAGCTGCAGCAATGTATTCCGCTTTTGTTGTTGAATCGGCAACAATATCTTGCTTGGAAGATTTCCAGCTCACTGTTCCGTTGTTCAAACAAAATATGTACCCTGATTGCGACTTACAGTCGTCTTTATCAGTTTGGAAACTTGCATCGGTGATCCTAGTAACCTCAAGTTCTCCATCTCCATAAATTAAGAAAGCATCCTTAGTTCGTCTAAGATACTAAAGGATGTTCTTAACATCAATCAAGTGACCATCACCTGGATCGGCCTGATAGTGACCGCATATGCTCAAAGCATATGAGATACCAGGTTGCGTACATGTTTGTCAATGTACGAGTTCTCGGAGAGTGCCAACAATTTTTAGATCTATCCCAGTAGATCTCTTTATTCCTAGAATAAAGGTTGCATCTCCCAAGAATTTCATGGAGAATTTTAATGAAAGCCAAGCTTTCACCGATTTTAATATGGGAATGTAATTGCCAAGAAGCAATATATCATCAACGTATATGACAATCAATGTCAGTGCGCTCCCACTAACCTTCTTATATACACAAGAATCATATTCGTTTTGAATGAAATCATATACCATTATGATCTTATCAAAACGTTGGTTCCAAGAACGCAATGCTTGCTTCAATCCATAAATGGATCGATTTAACTTGCAAACCTTGTTTGCATGTTTTGGCATGACAAAACTGTCAGGTTGTTGTTTATAAACATCCTCCAAAATGTTTCCGTTAAGGAAAACAGTTTTGACATCCAACTGCCATATTTCATAATCGAAATATGCAGCATTAGCAATCATTATCCGAATTGATTTAATCATGGCAACGGGTAAAAGGTTCCATCGTAATCAACACCATGTTGATGACGATACCCTTTCGCTACAAGCCTAGTTTTGTACGTTTGTATGTTTCCATCCATGTCGGTCTTCACTATGAAGACCCATTTGCTACCAATAGGCATAATGCCTTCCGGTACATCAACCAGTGTCCAAACATGGTTGGTATACATGGAATCCATTTCGGACTCATGGAATCTTGCCATAAATCAAAGTCGATACCTTGTATCGCTTCCTCATACGTAGTCGGTTCGTTATCCTCAATAAGATTAATATCTACATTAGGTGAGATCAGAAACCCATACCTCTAAGGTTGTTTTCTGACTCTCTCCGACCTACACGGTTCTTGTGTATTAGAAGATTGTGGAACAGTCTCATCCCTGATAAACTATTTATGTTCCGTGAGGGGATCAGTGCCAGTAACACTCCGATTTTCATCGAGTTCTACTTTCCTCCCACTTACCACTGCATTTAGGAATTCCTCTAAGGAAAACCGCATGGAGAGCAACAAATATTTTGTTCTCTTATGGGTTGTGGAAATAATATCCTTTGGTTTCCCTAGGATAACCAATTACAAATAGGCACTTATCCGATTTGGGTTCTAGTTTGGTACCATCCAAATGTTTAACGTATGCCAAGCATCCCCAAATCTCCAGGAATGAGAAACCCGATTTCTTTCCTATCCATATTTCATATGGAGTCTGTCCAACAGACTTTGTCGGAACCTTATTCAAAATAAGTATAGCATTGTTCAATGCGTATCCCCTGAAGGAAATTTGTAGCTTAGTGAGACTCATTATTGACCTTACCATGTCCAACAAAGTTCGGTTTCTCCGTTCGGACACACCACTCAATTGAGGTGTTCCGGGAGGAGTTCACTGTGAAAGAATACCATACTCTTTCAAGTAATCGAGAAACTCATTGCTCAAGTATTTTCCACCACGGTCCAACCGTGATGTTTTAATATTTTTGCTGGTATGTTTTTCTACTTCGTGTCAAAACTCTTTGAATTTCTCAAAAGTTTCCGACTTGTGTCTCATAAGATACACATAACCATAACGCGATGCAACATCCGTAAAGGTTATGAAGTATTCATATCCACCTCTAGCCTGGCTAGATATGGGCCTACATACGTCACTATGATCGAGGGCTAACAGCTCGGTGGCACGTACACATTTACCACTAAAAGGCGTTTTAGGCACTTTGCCTAATAAACAAGATTCGCAGACGTCATATGAATTAGGATTAAATTCGTCCAAGTATCTACTCTTCCGAAGAGTAGATATACGAGTCTTGTCAATGTGTCCCAAACATCAATGCCACATATAAGTCTCATCCGTGTTACTTAGTTTGAGCCTTTTGTTTGTCATGTTATATGTTTGAGATTCATTTATATTCAAAATATAAAGACTATTATTAACATATGTCGTACATATCAAAATGTTATCTTTATATACAAAACACCTAGTGTTCTAGAATACAAAGGTACACCAGCAACGGGTTAAACAAAATGCAGAGAAGATGTTCCTTAGTCAAACTAGGTACAAAATAACAGTCACCTAATGTAATTACATGCCCCAATGGCAGATACAAAACATAGGTCCCAACGGCCAAAACAGCGACTATTGTCCCGTTTCCGACTCGTAGGTCGATCTCGCTTGAAGCCAAAATCCTGCTAATCAGCAAATCCTGCACACCAGTACATATATGAGTACCACATCCAGAATCAAAAATCCAATTTTTAATACCAGTAGTGGATATGTTTATAACAAACATACCTGAAGCCGGAGCTTTGTCCGTCTTCACTTCCTCCAACTCCGCCTTGTACTCACAGCAGTCACGCTTCCAATGACCCCGTTTGCCACAATATAGACAGACGTCTTGGGATATGTCCTCAGTCTTCCCATAAGACTTTGATGATTTAGCCTTGCCATTTTTCTTCCTTTCTTCACACCCCCAGAAGCCTTCAGCCAAGCCTTGGCCATCTGGGATGTCGAAGTAAGTGCTGCGCCTCGCGCTTTTGCCCTTCAGAAGCTCTGGCTCTGCTTCTTTCAGCATCGCCATTAACTCTCCAAGATTTTTCTCTTGGTTCATCATATTATAGTTTATGATGAACTCGCCCCAGTAGTCGGGCAAAGACTGTAAGATCAAATCTATAGAAGCCTCGGCCTCGAAGGTTATGCCCAGCTGACTTAGCTATTCGATGTCAGCAATCATCTGCGACATATAGTGCTCGACAGACGTACCCTCTGACATACGCGAGTGAAAGAGCTTCTTGTGCAATTCGTGTTTCTGAGATCTAAGATTAGATCTATGAAGATCCTTCAATTTCAACATCATACTATAAGGATCCAATCCTTTATTCTGACGACGAAATTGAGGAGTCATTGCGGCAAGCATGACAGATTGAGCACTAAAGTTATCATCACGATGAGTCTTCCAAAGCTCATGCTCTACTATTTGCTCAACTTCGGGCTCAGGCCCGAGAGGTTTCTTTATGACATAGAGTAACTTCTCAGCCCCCAGGACTATCTTGAGGTTCATCTCCCAATCTGGAAAATTGGAGCCGTTAAAGACATTCTCGCCCATGATTATGTCTCCAACGCTAATCTTTCCAGCCATCTCGATTGCAATAGTCCAACTATTCAATCAACGATTTTGGGTACACTCAAAATGTAATGGTTACTATAGTCCAAATATATAACCAACTACAAATGGAGTAGTGTCTTGTACAGTCTAACTGTTCAAAGAAAGCAATATTCAATATTAGTCCAACTAATATATATTTATTACGACGATAAATAAAATAAAAGAGCGCGTGTAAGCAAGTATTAAACGAAATTGCAAATTTAATATTGGCCTCCCACTATTTTTCGGCGAGCCTCTAACCCTCTATGGAGTACTCGGGAAACCCAGTTTCCTAGTGGGCTAGGATCTCGTTAAATAACACACAACCTTGACTTTGGCCAACAAGCTATATGAAACTTAACTAGGTAGATCTCTAAGATCAATTGGATCCCATCCAATTCCTAGATCTGGTAGGTGGACCTCCAAGTCCAAGATATATATCCAATATATATTTCCTAACATTTTCCTCTGACTCAACTAAGCCTTGACTTTGGCTCAACAAGCTTAATGATTCCAGTTAAGCGGGACCCATTGACAGTGGGAAAGCTTCGTAATCCACATCGATGTACAGAAGTGACCTTGACTTTGGCCAACAAATCACAACTGCCCAAGACATGCGATATGTAACAAAGCCTTCGTGGTTCAAACACATCCGCGATGGACAATGATCTTGACTTTGACCAACAAACCAATGCCAATCTTGGATCTTGGGAGAGAACCACTCAATGGAAGGAAAACGCTTAATATATATTGAGGATTTTTCACGTAAATTGGCAACCAATTTATTATCTTTGATTAGGTCTCATCATACACCCTTAACATGCATCTAAAAGCATAATAAGGCGCGAATAAAATAATAATGATATGCGGATGGATATATAACAATTTATTCCTAGAACAAATCTCTCCATTTCCTCTCTCCCGCTATCACTACATTCTTCTACCCAATTACATAACACTAAAAGAAACCTCATTTGCATTGAAGGGAATTGGTAAGAAGAGAAATACAAATAGATAAGAGGTGAAAGGCTGGACATGCAGGTCCAATTTAATAAATTCTAAATTATTACAATAATTTTCAAAATTGCCCCCACTCATCTAATATCCATCTGATTAACATTATTCATACAAATACATCCAAGTATTCACACAAATCATGTTATTCAATCAATCTAATCCAATTAATTAATCTTTGAATTAATGACCATCCAATGTTCAAACAACGATTTGATTTGCGCGAGTCCAACTCGTTTAAGAATAAATACTTAAAGTACGTATTCTTGAATTATATCGAACTACAATTTTAAATCCAATTTAAATTGTATCCAATACTAATTCATATTTAATTCCAAATTAAACAATTACACTTTTAATAGTGTCTTTTAGACTTGGATTTCAAATTCAATCTTAATGGGTCTTAAAGGCCCAATTAGTATCCAATACTATTCAATTAAAGTCCAATGGGCTTTCAATTGATTCTTTAGGCATGGGGTTTGGCCAATATGGATCAAACCCAAAATGCCAAGGCCCAAATATGAATCACCCTATGCCAAAAATCAATTTAGGCCCATTAGGCCCAATTAAATTTTTAAAGGCCCAATTGTCATATTTGGACTTTATGGAAATGGTTTTAGGCCCAATTGGATCCAACCCAATTGTCCAAAACCAAAATTGGCCCAACCAAGCCCATTAAGCCCAAATACAATAAATCAAATTTACATATTATTCCAAATTACATATTAATCTAATTAAAGTGCAATTACCACAATTAATTAATTAATCCAATATTTCCAAAACATCAATTAAACTAATTAATCATGCTTTAATCATCCAATTCATGTCCAACATAATTTGAAGCAAAATCAACTCATTCCAACATGCTATATGTCACGGCAATTCATGAAATTAACATCCAATTTTGATTTCAATCCAATTAAATCAACAATTAACATTCAATTTCATGCGAATTAACATATCCAATTGTAAAATTCAAAAAATCACCATGAACATTATCTAGGGTGCATTCGGCCATAACATAGGAATTGCAGATTTTTGATCTAATCAATTCAATTCCAAAGATGCACAAATCCAATTCATCATCATACTAACATAACAAAGCCATCAATTTAGACAAATCATGCTCCAAGAAAAAATCCCAAATTAAAGTTTAGAACCCTAGAATTCAAATCAAGCTTAGATCTCGCTCTGATATCATTGTTAGTGTCCTAGACATGCCACGGGATCTCTAAGCGTGATTATTGTGTGAATATAACAAGATAAGTTGCGGAAATTACTTACATTGCTCGGTAGAGAAGTTCAAAATTTCTCCTCAGATATAGAAGCTCCAAGCTTTCTTTGTTGTTCCAAACTCATGGGTGAGTTTCCCTATCACCTTCAAGAGACTCCCAAGTGCTAGCTTGCTTGAAATTTTTGCAACAAAAATTTCCATGGGGAGAAGAGGACTCACGACAATGGAGGGAGAGAAGAGAGAGTTTTTGTGTTTTTGTTGTTTTGTTTCTAAAACAATTATCAAATTTTAGCCTTGCAAAAAAGTTGTATATGATTTTCCAAAAAGCAAAAAAAAAAAAGCAAAGTGTGTTGGAGAAGTTACCATAAAAGCTCCCAACCACTTCCATCAACTTGAATGACTAGTGATGTAAGTTAGTGGGTCCCACACTTAAATTCAAAATTCAAGTTGGGTGAGACTACACACTTCGGGCTCGGGTTCGTTTAATCTGATTAAATGAATTTTCCGTTGCGACATAATTAAATAATAATGCCTAGCAAAATTATTACGAAAGTCGCTTACGAATTAATTCCAAATTAATTCGTTCGCTTGAATTAAAATCCAATTTTAATTCCGTATCGAAATCCAATTTCAATTAATATATCCAATATATTATTTTAGCCCAATTAAATAGAAAAATCCAATTTAACTATTAAATTTATTTTCCCAATCAATTCCAAATTAATCGCGTTCTCTCTTCTACACGAATTAATCTCATATTAATTCCTAACGTAATTAATCACAGATTAATTTTCCCTTTGATAATTAATCCCAGATTAATTATCGACGTAATTAATCCGAGATTAATTCTGTTCGAGTCAAATGTCATTGGTGAATCTTTGGGAAGCGACCCAAGAGATTCTTGGATATGTTGGCAGAAAATACGGTTATCAGACTATCTGAACACTTTTTTTTGTGTGGATAAAGTAAGTATTATAACCAAAAGAAAACTATACAAAGAGCAAAGGGGCATTTAAGAGTACTAGTTCTGTATCCCTGCGTGATCATCATCTCCATATGACTGAAGTGATACTTCCATCTTGACATCACACCCAATACATTACGATTCTCAGTATACCTAGAAGAGGCGTACACAGAACCTGTTAAAGCTCCGGACGACCAAAACCAAAGTATACCGATTGTCGCAAGTATTGGCGATGCAAGTCTCAGGTTAAGCCTACATACACCTACCCTGATTCGGATTCCCATAGACACATAATCATACTTCCAATGAGATTCCGATGGGTCTATCCAGAGCGAAACTGTTCCCGGTCTAACGATTAACAGAACCTCATATCACACTTGCATAAGTATCCAATACTTAAATATATGAGAACTATGCCGTTAAGCTTCCATAACACGCACAAGTGTAATACTAGTCTATTCCGTTTATCGATGTCCAGTCTCGATAATACTACGACTAGGGATATTTAATGATTAAACCTTTCGTGGATTAATATTGTCTCATATCTTATTAATCTGGTACTAATCATATGGACTTTTATCATTTATATATCCAAGTAATCCAATTACAAAATGATAAAAGAGCAATTTCCTTTGTCACATAGTGAATTTGTACAAAAACACCATGTCTTTTACAAATAGTGATGTTATGGGTGATAATTGTCTAACATTGAGGTCTTCCCTTGCGAGGGGTGAGTGCGGCTTTAAATCTTTTCCCAGTTCACGCTGGGTGGCGACTCCATATTCTCCGATTTAGTCCCCTGCGGGCTACTCCGTACTCTCTACGAGCTGTGAGCCCAACAGTGTTGTGGTCGCCGAACATCATAGGCATATCGATAAACCCCGCTTCGCTCCTACAAAGTCCTTCCATGATGGAGGTAACTTTTCAATGATTGTGACAACTTGAAACATCTTGCAAAGTTTCATTCCCTCATCCAATATTTCATGAGTGATTAACTATAGTTCACCCAACTGAGACATCACCGTCCTCAAATCTACCATCTTGTAGTCCAGGAACCTACCCACGATTAATTTCTTTTATCCGTCATCCTTGGTTTTATATTTCATCTCGAGAGATTCCCAGAGAATCTTCGTAAAAATCATGCCTTGGTAAACATTGTATTGTGTATTGTCAAGTCCTTCCAAGAGGTAGTTCTAGCACAAGAAGTCACCTGACAACCATGTCTCTTCTCGTAATTGCTTGGCTGTTTCCGTTTCTCCCTCCACAGGACCGGAGGATCTTTGAGATACTTAGCCAACTACAGTATTGTCAGATAGAATAACATTTTACTCTGCCATTGTTTAAAGTTTATTCCACCAAACTTCTCCGATTTCTCCCCATGAGTGACCAGTACTGTGATATTTCCACTAGCCATGTGTAACTAGAAAAACCAAGAGTAATTAATAAGTTTACAAAAGACAAATTACACAATGATCAACAGTATGATCTTGTTTAAGCGATATACTAAGAATACATTTGTTGTTATATTGGACAATAGTACCAAATAACACAAGTCCTTGAATATACGACTAAGATTACTTGTGATAAGTGAATAAAGGAAAATTACCAAAGGACGAGGGGGTCTGGAGTAACCACTAAAATATCTGCTCACTTATGCTCTTATAGCCTTTGTAACACCCCTCCAGAGGCAGGATACTACCGGCAGGAGACAAGATTGACCCATCTCCATAAGCCTATAAATTTATAAAAAACCCGGCATGATATATCCTAAAACTGGACAACCTGGATCTCAGTCTAGCATCAAAATAAACCTGAAATAAACACCATATATTATAACGGACCTCAGGTCCACACCAGCACATCAAAATCATCACCTAAAGGTTTCGTGCCCATATCTTCTATAAAAGGCTCTTCCCACCACATTATAATAAATAAAAACATTTACTTAATATTACAATCAACATGCTCAGCACGATAATTAAAAATATTAATCCCAAATCCTACACTTTCTACAACTTATCCCAGGACACTTGGGTGTCTGCCGCTTGGGTGATCCTCATCTCGAGCATGACTTCCAAAGCTGAAGTGGTTGACCCATATGGAAGCCAACCTACAAAACTAGCAAACTGGTTCGGTATGAGTTTTTAAAAAACTCAGTAAGTAACCATGCACAACCAAAACATAAAAGTCAAACATATTATAACATTCACTATCTAATATATATATATATATATATAACATCAAATCATTATGAGATCAGAACTCTTATTTATCTTGATTTTACCAATTTTCTAATAACCCCTCGAATTTACATCGGTCTTTAATTAACCGTCCATACGAATTCAATACCCAAATGCTTACTGGTTGTTACACATATGCGAAATTCTTTCAATTATCAACTAATCTTCATTCTCTTTCAGTAACATATCAAAACCATTTCATAATTATATATGCATTGATGATTCTAAGAACGTCTCTTGTACCAACTCTTAAATCTATCACTTAATAATGATATACATCAAATTTTAAAATCTTTATTTACCTTTGCCCATATTTACAAATATTTTCCATACTAGAGCTTACATACATACAAGTCCAAACTCACCAATCGTATATACTCAAATATCTAACAAATATACATACTTGGGACGCTCTCAACATTAGCACCATCATGTACTTATATCCAAACATATAGAATTTAGTATAACTGATAATAACATCATACATACCTTTTGAATTGCTCAAGTACACAATAATAAATCATAATCAAATATATGTGTTGATTAATACACCTCAAATCATCAATCAGTACCCTTACACATTCATATACCGAACACACACTCTTGTGTAAGCAATCACATACATCATCAGGTTCCGAAAGGAACAAGTAACTGATTGGTGAAATCACTCACGTAACTCAAGCACACGTATCGTTCAAGTAGTATAAAATATATTGATCCCACGAGGACTTAATACCTAGGCTATCAATTTGTGAAGCTAATATTATGAGCGCCAATTTTATTATATATTTCCTTGTAAATACTTAAGTAATATTTTATTATGAATAAAATGAACAGTTTATTTTATATAACTTCTTCTTTAATATGGTAAAGATGTAACCGACCTTAGAATGATTAGTTTTGATACTGTTGCAAAAGTGTCGCAACTGACATTGAGTTGTATAATGACGTTGTCATTCTTAGACTGCTCCTGGTCAAGGTTTACACTACTTGGTCAGTAAAGTAAACCCGTTGAGACTGGTACATGTCGTATATGTTGGGATTTTGGTGCGGGCACATCGAAAGCTCGTAGTTCGGGGGAAATCATAATTTTAAAACTTTTAAAATTATCGAATAAATTATTCAATATCCAATATGAATAATTTATTCATATTTCACCTAAACATATTTATTCGATATCAAATAACGACATAAATAACTAAGAAACATCGCGAAACTTTTACGAAAATGTTTTTTCGCAAAATGGCATAAAACACATTTACGACTGAACCGACTACCCAATGTACATGAGGGCTACCTAGGTCAGCCCCAACAGTAATAGGGCAGTTCATGGGCTGCCTGAACAGTGAAAAATTCATTGTTTGGGCAGTCGTCACCCGGTTGACTCAAAAGTCACCCGTTAACGCCGTTTTTTCGCCTTTTTCACTTATTTCAACTCCGAAATAATTTCTGGCAATTGTTCCAACACCCAAAATACATCCAATACATTTATATGACATTATTTTCATCATCATATGAATAGTATTTTCAGATCTGATCCAGAAGCAAAAATATCAATTTTTCATGCTTAAAATCCAATTTTACAACATTAATCTAATTAATTTTAACACCAACCAAAGTCACCACGAATGAACCACCCAAGAACAATTATAGGCATTACAAGAGTGGTCATAACACTCTAGAATGGCAACTTATCATCAAATGACAAAATTGAATCAATATTACTATAATATCATATAATACTACTTCACACATGCTCAAAACCTTCCAATCCATCCTCCAAATCCAAAAGCCACAAATTTATAGAAAAGAAGAAACCCTAGATCTCACTAGATCTTCAAGAAACATGATTTCTAAGCTTTATGGATGTGTAGAATTACCTTTAATCCTCTAATTCCTTAAGCAGTTTTCTTGATTTTCTTCATTTCTCAACTTGAATCATTAAGCAACAATTTGAGAGCTTTACGAGGATGATTTTCGGCCTTAGCTTCCCTTGGAAGCGAAAATAATTTTTTTTTCCTTTTTAAATCCACTCTGCCGACCTTGGAAGGGCAAAATTATCATTTTGTTTTAATTTCATTAAATTAAAAATAAGATAAGATAAGCTCTAAGTTTGACAAATCAAATTTGCACACTTAAGCTTAATAAAAACATGCCACGTGTATCGATAATAATTAAACATATTGCATAACATTTATGTAATATGGATATTATTTAACTATTCAAATATTTAACATTTAATATCTAAATAATTAACTAATATATTTATTTATTTACATTAAATAACAAATACATATATTAATGGCATGTGTCAAAGTCTCATTTGACAATTAATTAATGTGTATCTAATCGAATTATGTATCAAATAAATATACACAATAATTACGATTGACCAAAAATGCCCTTATGCATGTGTTTTCGTTTAACCGTTTAAACGATTTGAATTAACTCATTTAATCCGGTGAAGTATTATGAATAATCTATATTATTCATAACATGTTGCCCAAGTGCCAACAAGTACACTTCATATTGTGGGACTCTCTAAGTTTAGGTTTATCCGTCACGAAATCCAATTTCGTGTCCATAATTCACCCACTCATTAATTATGACGACCACGGATAATCTCACTAAACTATACAAGTCGAGGTCATTGCATACGTATAATCCCTCTGTCACAGGCTATCCATATTATACATGGGATATAGATAAGAACGTCAAATCCTTATGGTATAATACAGTCGACTTTCAAATTTATGATCTCTAAATAACACTCAGAATTTGCTTCCGAAGTTATACCACGACCATAGATTTACTAGATCGTAAACACGTGTAGGATGCCTATGCCATGTACACAAGACTGACGGATTCTATCTTGATATGCACAGGATATCATGAGCATCAGTCCACACCCAAGGAACAGGCGGAGGTCTGATCTAAATAGATCGGTGACGTAACTGCCATCAAACTATAGAGGATAACTCATATATCCACAATGATATCTCAAGTCGAAGGATCACTATGCTCGCTCAACTCGAGAAGATTCCTATTGACGTTGGTGTACCATCTATTAGGAAATCTTCAGTGAGTCGTTCAGTGTTTATCAAATAAACACCTACATGTCTATACGAGTCTCCTGAGACACATGATTCATTGGGATAAACCATCGGACCAAGTCACGATATACGACATGTACTGGTCTCAGCGGATTTTACTAACCGACTCGTGTTAGCAAATCTTGACCAGGAACTTTATTTAAGGATATACAACTTATAGTGACGCTTCCCAATGTCAATTACAAACTAAATTGTAAATCATAGGTTCTTTGTCTAATATACACGTATCACAAAATCAGATTTAGTTTCAATCTAATCATAATTAGATATCTAATCGTAATTAGATCGAATAAGTCTATAAAAGAAAAGAGGTGCTACAACCCCAAGGGGTTGCCTCAGTGGTAAAGGCTTTGGGCTTGAGTGGTTTGCTCCCTCTCAGGTTCAAGGTTCGAATCCCACTAGATGCATTTCCTTGGGGCCATGCCCTCTGGTGTGAAAAGCCAGCGACTTACCGTGATCTGTGTTGGGAAACTTCTGAGGGCACGAGGCACATGTCCCGGGGATTAGTCGAGGTGCACGTAAGCTAGCCCGGACACCCCGATTATCAAAAAAAAAATACAAGAGGTGCTACCATTAAATAAGTAATATTATGGAAAAAAGACATTGTTCGTATTTATGAATCAGACATAAATACGATCTGGATTGGCACTCTGGGCACCAACCCTAACAATTTCTCCCACTTTCTCTAGTTCCAATCCATGGTATCATATACACATCTCAATGTGTATCACATACCCATGGCTCTCAAGAGCTCACATAACACTCAAGAGGTAGGCAACAACAAGTAAGGCCGCTATAACAAATTGAGTCTGTCCAACAAACCCAATTGTTTTCCTTAACCAACATCATTCATATTTTGTATAACCTAAGTTATACATCAATATGACTCAGATGTGACATCAACATTGTGCTACAGTTACTAAGTTGTTTTGTATTTAGGGATCAAATCCACAATACTATACATACAACCGTAAGCACAACACTAATATCAAAACTTCTAATCTATAATGTCACTTTGCAACTTCATAAGTCAATACTTCATAAGTTGCAACGAATTCCACTTATACAGTAGAATTAACCGTGACACTCCCACTGCATCTTTTCTAACTTTATATGACGTAGACCATCTAACGTCATAATTAGACTCAAACTAATTCAACCCTAATGGTTGCAGATTATATTCTCCATGAATAAGAAACTTGTTCTTAATATCTCAAGATTAATAAAGAACATGTTTCAAGACACATCCTATGGTCTGCAGCATATCAAAATAACTCGTAACAATTACAATTAAATTGATATCTTTAATCGCACATAATACAGTATTTATTATGCCATCATCATATGATGCATCAAAGTGACTAGACATTCTAATCTACTTCTCTTTCGATAAAGGAATCATCATTTACGAAAGATAAATAATATATATAAGAGACACACTAACTATCAAACAGTTATACAAACTGTCATACAGATAGTCTTGTTGTATCATTTATTAGATCATATCTAATACACGATTAATGGGAGTATCTCACAAGCCTCTAATTTTATATCATATATAAAACTTTATATCAAATATATCAGAGACTACTCCCACTGCTTTCACGGAGAAAAAAGGACTTATGTAAACCTTTTACCTTATTAACATCTCATTATTACATTAATAATGATAATGTCGTTAGGATATATAACACTAGAAATAAATGTGTACGCTCCCACTGACCCTATTATCAAATATGTATTATCTGTGCTTTGATAAAATCAGACAATCTAACTGTATCAAAATTAGAGAACACATATTTTCGGAAAGCTTATCTGAGTCTACAATAGGCTCTATAAGCTAGTATATCAAACTGTGATCTTAGTATAATACAAACTCTAAGGCCATTCTAGAATGAACTCTTCAAACAAAGAAACCACAACGGATTTCTCATTTGAAGAAAACATTCAGGAACACCACTTTGCATTCTTTAGCCAAAATACATAGTTTAATATCAACATTAACCAACAAATCTTTAATTATTCAATTAGTGCGACTAGAGACAAGTTTTCTCAGAATCTAGAATAGATTACTGAGTATAACCTTTCTCATTGTCATACTATAAAGGTCAAACCTTTAACAACCTCACTTTGCTTTTGCTGCGCAAACAATTTGCACATTTTATGAACTATTCATAATGAAAGCTTAATCAGGTTCAAAACTTGATCGTAGTAAGCTATGAACAATTTTAGATATATGGTTCAATGGTAATTTTCGAAATCGATATCAAATATCGCTCCCACTATAAGTTATAGGATAATTTTCTTCAATAAGAAAATAATAGAACCATTAAGTATCAAATACTTCGCAAATGATTATGACATCCTATTGGACTTATATGGAAGGTGTCAAAGGGTCTTTTCATCTTATTAATTATGTAGTTCCATTTATAGTTTATCATTCTCACATTTGACTTCAATAAGTCAAGTAATTTCTACAATCGTCAACATCTGATATTACACCACTTAATAAAATAATTTTATTACTCGGGATCGTAGAAAAGATACTCTATCAAATAGAATACAAAATTCTATTAAATAGAATAAATGATAAACATTTACTTGTACCTCCGAGGAGCAAGTACTTTCAATTATATAACCTTTATACAAAAGAAATATTCAAATCTCAAACTTTTCAAGATTCGAATTTTCTACTTATACATATCATATACGTAACTGTAGAAATTAATGGAACCTTAATTAAAAAGATGAATAAGTGTAACTGGAGGATAACCCCAAGAGTATTGAAACTAATTCGGTAACACTCAATATCAAACGAATAAAATCATATAAGATTCAATTTCTCCCACTAACCAATTCCATCACGATGGAATCGTAGAAGAATAATATTGAGTAATAATTACATTCATTAAATATCTTTATAACAAATTGCCATAAATTCATATGTTTGATCATATCAAACATCCTTGAACAATTCAAAGACTCACGTAGAATTTTAAAGTATAGTTGACATGAGTCCAACCACACCAGAGACATTACAGGATGAAGCTAACAACTTGGAGGAACTCATGCAGTTGCCAACAAGTCCAATCACACACCAAAGAGCAAAGAAGATCAGAGAGGCCTTTGCGGGACTAGCTCAGAGCTATGTGACCAGTTGCAACAACCAAGTCAAGTGCACACCAGAGACACATATGGGCATAACCAGAGAGGTCCCCAAGCTATTTCATTTGACCCAGATCAGCTCAGACTGAAGCATAGCAGAGCAGCTTCAGCACCAGCACCCTTTTGACCCGATTTCACCCATTTTGGGACTATGTTGAATTCGGCCAAATGGGGGCATTTTTGTCATTTTTGCTCGAGATTTTGACTTTATTTATGATGTAATTAGCATGGTTGACTATGCCATTAGGCTTAATTATGCTTAGATCTGTACTTAGCCGGAAGCACGTCAATTTACTATAGCATGTAAGCACCTCAATTAGCTTAAGTGAGATTAGCTTCTAATCTTTGTTTTAAGTTTATTTAGGTGAAAAGGGACCTTAATGGTCGTGGTTGAGGTGCTTGACTTAGGGATTTCGGTAATTTTAGCTCTAGGGTCATTTTAGTCTTTTTACTCTCTTGTAACCCTTATTATATGACTCTTCTTTGTATTTTGGAGACAACCAACGTAATATAAAAAATTTGAAAGAGAGAAAAGCTTGAGCTTTCCATGGCTATGGCCGAAACCTTGTTGAGGGAGGGATTCCCCTTTTCAAGTTCAAATTGACTTATCTAAGCTTGGCAACTTAGTGGCGTCTCCATTGCTAGCAAAATACAATCTGATTTCATGCTTGTGGTTATCATGGACGTGAGTTTCATGGTGGTTAGGGGCTGATCTTCGTTGGGTTTTGTTCCTACAAAATCAGTATTCAAAGTTCTTGGGGTTTTGAGAAAGATGCTTGGGGGTTTGCTTGGTTTCCAACCCAAGTGAGTTCTTGTCATTTGGTATCATGAGCTTAGGGTCCTGAGGTCTGATTTCATATCCTTTTGTTGTTTAATCTTGTATTCATCTTTGTTTTTGTTGTTGTTGTTGATTTCGGCCATTAAGGAATTTGTCCTCAAGTTTCAGCCATTGGTGTTCTTGTGTGTTCTTTGTTGTTTCTTGTTGTTTCGTGTAGATTTTTGATCCTTGTTGCATGATTAACAATCTGTCCTTTAGTAGTTTGTGCTAATTTTGAGTATTTATTTGAGTTAATCTTTGGCTACTTAGGTCAAAATTGGGGCTTTTGTTTTATTTGCTTGAATCAAGTGTTTAGTTGTTAATTCTATGTTACTAGGACGTGTTTAACATTGTTATTAAGTTATTAGTTTCAAAAAAAAAAATGCATCAGGTCAGATTCGGCCAAGGAAGAACCATCACCACCCCTTCTTTGTTCTTGCCATATGCATGTCACTTAGCTTGTTTTCAATAGGTATTTTTCATATCTACTTTGAGAAAATCAGATTGCACTTCATTACTCCTAGCATTTGCGTGAACTAGCTTCTTTGCAATCTTTGTGAAGTTGTTGCAATCTTGTGAAGTGTGAGGAAAACAAGTGTGTTTGAGTGCTGTGGTGAGGCATTTGAGTGAATGAGTGTTGAAACAAAATGGAATGCTTATGGATTGATGAGGCCGTGACTTACTCTTGAAGTTTACTTAAGCTTGTGTGTTGTTAACTTGTGAGACAAGTCTGGTTGCTTTATTACACATATTGTCGTGAGTAAGATGCTTGATGTGCTTATGTTGAAGCATGAATTAACAAGTGTGCTTGCTGATTTGCGTGAGCTATCATTAGCTTGACATTATTGGATTTCTGTTGAAATCATTAGCATGACATTGAAAATGGAAGCACTCATGAGCTTGACATGGAAACTTGAGTAGCCATCATTGCATTTGAGAGGTGCTTGAAGAGGCAAGCTGCTGCATCACCAAGTTAGTTGGAAAAAGTGTTTAGTTGGTTTGTAACTTACCATTGCCGAATTGACATGCTTACTTGACCTACTTGTAAGCTACTTACGTAAGCAGCTGAGTCACCTACTTGTTTTGAAAAAAAAATTAAAAAAAATAAAAAAAGAAAGAGAATTGGTTGCATTGTGCTTAATTGATTAGACCATTTGGAAGTTGATTGGATTGATTTACATGAGTTACATTGATATTTGATTTGGTTTGTATTGGTTTGAGCTTGAAAGTCTATATTTGTGTTATAGCCGAATTGAAATCCTCTGTGCTTCATTGTGTTTCATTGGAGTGTAAACACTTGTAAGTGTGTGTGAGAAGAAAATAAAAGGTGAGCTCAAACACTTTAGCGAGTGACCACAAGATTGCTTCAGTGAGACGTTGATTGCTTGCTTGCTTATTTATTGCATTTAGCTAACTCGTCATTCTTTCTTATTCTGAGCACTCTAGCATAGGTTTCTTTCGATTGAGTCTCCGTGATTACTTATCTTATTTGCTTTATTCAACATGCTCTATATATACATTGTGTTTATGCTAGCTTGTGGACTACACCTTAGTTGACCATTCTTGGATTGAGATGAACTCAAGAGTGGTAAAAGGCAGTGATTATGAGCACAGTATTGGGTAAAAGTCAATAGAGTGCAAACACGAGTGGAGTGATATCATTCGAGTGTAAATACATGAGATTGTGAGGATTTACATATTTGTTTTGCTTTTTATTATTTATAATCTGTTTGTTTAGTGTTGAGATGGCAAGTCCAAGTTTAACTATTGATGATAAGATCGAGGTTTTTGATACTTTCAAAAGTGATATCCAAGATATTATGAGTGATTATAGATAATCTTATGAGAAATGGAAAAAGACTTGGAAGGTAACTAAATATGCAGTGAATGAAGAGAGTACTCAACAACCAAAAGCTATTGAAGTTGTGTGTAATGAAATGAGAAACACTTGTGATGTTGAGGGCATAGCGAATGAAAACACTTGTGAGGCCTTGAATGTTGTGAATTGTGTTATAAGTGACATGGTGAGTGAAAATGCTTATGAGACCGTGAGAATTGAGGGAGTAAACACTTGTGAGGTAGTGTGCTTTGAGGTTGAAAAACATAGTGAAGCTGAGCAGATGTGTGAGGAGGTCTTTGCAAGTATGGTTGAGATAGTGGCCATGAGTGATGATGAAGCTGTGAGAGCTGGTGAAAAGAAAGTAGATGTGGTAGTGAAGTTTTTCCATAACATTTTCTCTATTGTTTATGCTTTTTCATCGCAAGTAAAAGTGGTCAAGTATGATTCTTTTATATTTCAATATCATCGTCCAATTGATTTTGTCATAACTATCTATGATCCGGGTTCGGATTCGAGGACGAATCCATTTCAAGAGAGGGAGAATGATATGATCCAATGGACAACATTTGACATGAATGCAGTCACCCAAGGAACATTAGAGCATTTGCAATTGCCAATAGGCCCAATCGCACGCCAAAGAGCTAAGAAGATCACAGACGCAATAGCGGGGCCAGAGTTTGCATATAATAGATGCATTCATCCTTCTAGTTTTTACTTGCCTTATGAGATTGATTATGATTCTAATTCTTTAACTCCTATGGATTTATTATCTTTGATTGTTATTAAGCTTGGGAGTATGAATGATAAAGGAAAGGCAGAGTTGGTGAGAATAATAGGTTTCCAATGCATTGTGTTTGACCCCGGAAATTGGGTGTGGCTTTATATGCAAGAGGAAAAGATCAAAGTTGCAACCAAGAGAAGATGGTCCATTTCAAGTCTTGGAGCGGATCAACGACAATACTTACAAGCTTGATCTTCCTAGTGAGTTTGGCATTCCTACAATGTTTAATGTTTCTGACTTATTTTATTTTTAATGCAGGTTCAGATTCGAGGTCGAATCCTTTTCAACAAGGAGGGAATGACATGAGTCCAACCACACTAGAGACATTACAGGATGCAGCTAACAACTTGGAGGAACCCATGCAGTTGCCAACAGGTCCAATCACACACCAAAGAGCAAAGAAGATCAGAGAGGCCTTTGCGGGACTAGCTCAGAGCTATGTGACCAGTTGCAGCAACCAAGTCAAGTGCACACCAGAGACACATATGGGCATAACCAGAGAGGTCCCCAAGCTATTTCATTTGACCCAGATCAGCTCAGACTGAAGCATAGCATAGCAGCTTCAGCACCAGCACCCTTTTGACCCGATTTCACCCATTTTGGGACTATGTTGAATTCGGCCAAATGGGGGCATTTTTGTCATTTTTGCGCGACATTTTGACTTTATTTATGATGTAATTAACCTGGTTGACTATGCCATTAGGCTTAATTATGCTTAGATCTGTACTTAGCCGGAAGCACGTCAATTTACTATAGCATGTAAGCACCTCAATTAGCTTAAGTGAGATTAGCTTCTAATCTTTGTTTTAAGTTTATTTAGGTGCAAAAGGACCTTAATGGTCGTGGTTGAGGTGCTTGACTTAGGGATTTTGGTAATTTTAGCTCTAGGGTCATTTTAGTTTTTTACTCTCTTGTAACCCTTATTATATGACTCTTCTTTGTATTTTGGAGACAACCAACGTAATATACAAAATTTGTAAGAGAGGAAAGCTTGAGCTTTCCATGGATATGGCCGAAACCTTGTTAAGGGAGGGATTCCCCTTTTCAAGTTCAAATTGACTTATCTAAGCTTGGCAACTTAGTGGCGTCTCCATTACTAGCAAAATACAATCTGATTTCATGCTTGTGGTTATCATGGACGTGAGTTTCATGGTGGTTAGGGGCTGATCTTGGTTGGGTTTTGTTCCTACAAAATCAGTATTCAAAGTCTTGGGGTTTTGAGAAAGATGCTTGGGGGTTTGCTTGGTTTCCAACCCAAGTGAGTTATTGTCAATAGTTTTCAACACTTCAAATAGAATATATTTGAACCATTCTAAACATTCTATCCGCGTTTCATGAGAAGCATATTGAAAGTTCTCGAACCATTCAAGACGTTCAATATATATACTTTTAGAAACATGTAACCAAGTCATGACAATTCATTAACTAAGTTACAAAGTAAAGAAAACTATCCAATGCAATTTATAATTCATTAAACTACATACTTCCAAAGTATTAGTTTAATAAATCTATGGTCCAATGACGATCATTGGTTAAATGAGATTTAAACACATCCTGAATACAATATTCATTAAATGGATAAGGATATATGGTGTGATCTTGTATCAGACCATCATTTACCATACGGAATAAGCATCTAATGCTTATATGATAAAATCTCATAAAGCACTGTTCTAAGTTATTTAGTTAACCGAATATTTTCTTAATGTTTATCTTTTTGACAATGACACTACTAGTCGTATTAAAATATGTAACAATTGTTTATAAAGAACAAGTAACTATCCAATAGTCACAAGTTCTAATATCAAATATCAAAATAATCATTAAACATTATTTTAAATAACTAGATGGGAGATCTGGTATTCAATACCAATAGTTGTCGTATTGTGAGAATCGATATTCTCTATACACAACTATACACATCTCATTTCTTTAGCTTTATAATTTGCCTTCAATTATTCACAACAATTGCAAATAATTGATTAGCAAACAGTGTCAAACACACGACTTCTGAAAGTCACTTCAGCCAAGAAACGTCATTATAGGATAAATAAATACATAATGGAGTTTTCTTAATGCCAGTCAAGAATCTAAAGACATGAACTAATTCATGTCAATTCTTTTTTGTGTGGATAAAGTAAGTATATTAACCAAAGAAATAACAAAAGCACAGGGGCATACCCCATAGAGCTAAGGAAGACAGGTCTTCTTAGCTACAGAACAAAAGCCAATTAGGCTAAAGACAAGAAAAATCAAATCAAAAAATATCGTCGGATAGTTGCCAAGATTGTTGAAGCCATCTATTATCATATGAAAGCTTCACCTTTCATGTCAATTCTTACCGCACAAGAAATTATTCTCTTTAGACAATTATATCCTAAAACAGAGATCTATTTAGATTACCTATCGTGACTTAGCAACTAAGTCACTAACCATCTTGATTTTCAAGAAAATCGGAACAACAATTCCGATGGTTTTTACTAATCTAACAATATCCAAGTCTACTAACATTCTAGAACCTATTCTAGAAATACACAACCAAAAGTAAAGTCAGAAAACATATTCAAGTAATATGCATGCAGTGAATTAGAATTAGAATTCTATTAACAATATAGAATAAAGGAAAACAAAAATAGCAATTTCCATAAAAATTACACATTGCTTTAGTTATGGATTTTTAACCCAGCAGTGTCTCCCACTACTTTACGTAATACCGTAATCCCCAATGGAAAATGGGAATTCAATAATTAAATTGAATTCCATAGTGAGAGTAGGACCCTATGAATATATTTCAACTCACAGTTTCGGCACGATCTCGCCTATGTATATTCATTAGGTAGACAACTCATTGTCAATCACACTCACTGTGACTCTTGATTTTGGTCCTGACCGTTTCTCGTTATGACAACTTTGGCACGTTCACAAGGAGGCGTATCAAGCTTCACTTGCCAATGACAAACTCAAGCTACCGATGTAGTCTTGACAGCTTTGGCACGTTTAGGATTTCCACTTTCACTTGAATTTATCTAGTATCAAATATACATCTGACATGGATAAAATTCTATCAACTACACCCTCACTGCTTTGGCACGATCTCAGATGCAGCCATAGAAAGATACCCATAAATCGTATTGACAAGACGGACCAAGAAACATGCATCCAATACATGTCACTTTAATGTCTTATTTAAGCGGGAATATTCCTCAAGAAAGCTTTGCTCTACATGTGCATAATTTAATCTAGATCAATTACCTAACAATTCAATTCTATCTTAGAAAATATAACTTAATTTAACCATTAAATTTCTGTTACGTTTCCCGTTAGCGTATAACGAAAAGTCAAGAAATATCTAAATTTCATGTATGTGCAAACACCAAAGTTGGATTATATATCATATATCAAGCATGATTAATATAATGGATGAAGGATCAGCCCTGCTCTGATACCATTTTTGTTGGGGTTTTGGTGTGGGCGCAGCGGAAGCTCGCAGTTCGGGCGAAATCGTAATTTTAAAACTTTTAAAATTACCAAATAAATTATTCAATATCCAATATAAATAATTTATATATATTTCACCTAAACATATTTATTCGATATCAAATAACGACATAAATAACTAAGAAACATCACGAAACTTTTACAAAAATGTTTTTTTTCGCAAAATGGCATAAAACGCATTTTCGACTGATGGTTTCTCAGTATATTGGAATTTTTCAACCCTAACAGTATATTGGAATCTTAGATTCTAATGGTTTCTCAGTGAACCATGAGTCTTGGAGAATTGTATAGACGTGTAGGTGTTTATAGCGGATAAACATTGAATGACTCACCGAAGATTCTTAATGGATGGTACACCAACGTCCATAAGAATCTTCTCGGGTTGAGTGAGCATAGTGATTCTTTGACTCGAGATACCACTGTGGATATCTGAGTTATCCTCCATACTTAGATGGCAGTCACGTCACTGATTTATTTAGATCAGACATCCGCATGTTCATTGGGTGTGAACTGATGCTCAGGATATCATGTGTGTATCAAGAAATGATTTGTCAGCTCTGTGTACAGAGCATAGGTATTCAATATGGAATTAACAATCTGTTAAATCCATGGGCCCGTGGTACACTGTAGAAATTAGTTCTAAGTGTTTTTTGAGAGATTGCTAATAGAAACGTCGACGTGATAATATCTATAGAGATTTGACGTTTGTATTTATATCTCTGGAATAATCCGGATACCTGTGACAGAGTGATTATACGTATGCAGTGACCTCGACCTGTATGATTCATAGAGTTTATCTGTGTTCGTCATAATTTACAGGTAGGTGAATTATGGACACGAAATTTGATTTCGTGACAGATATGTCTGAATCTAGAGAGTCTCACTAATGAAATATACTCGTAGATCACTAGTGTGGGAACACAGGAACTGGTCGACGCATGCTGTTCAAGGCTCGCGGCCTGGTCGGGAGTACGGAGTAGCCACGGGGGACTAAACCGGAGAATAATGGAGTCGTCACCCTGTGTGAACCGGGAAAATGAGATTTAAGGCCGCACTCACCCCTCGCAAGGGAAGACCTCAAACCGTTGGGTTCGGAATGGTCCCTTACTTATGCCACTTGTAATGAAAGGATTTATATAAGAATTTAATCAGGCTTAAGTAACACTTATTTCCAAGAGTATCATGCTTCTAAATTCATATGTACAAAATAAAACTTACACCTAAATTTACATATGTTTCACATCTAAGATTGCATGCTTGAAAGTACATCAAAGTAGCGACGAACATACAACTTATTGGCATATTATATTCAAGAAAACACAAGCACACATACTAACCACACAAGCACACATATGAGCACCTTCCCAAGTGGTACGTGGAATTGTATCCCAAGTATATACCGTACTACCGTCCATTCGGAATCGGCTACGTAATTTATGTCTGGGTTTCCATCCGATATACCACAAGAAATAATACTCAAATGTTATCATGACATAGGTATATGAATTGTAATATATTAAACACATTGTACTCATACATGTGGGGAATGCAGATGAATGACACCAACCCAATCTTGCGTAATACAGAGGGGCAATCAGGTTCATTATACGTAGGGATAGCTACTAGGAAAACTATGCATGAAATCTAGTGAAAAGGGACTCAGTTCAGTGGGTGCGCGTTCGCGTAGCATTTGAAAACGCGTTCGAATGGTAAACAGAAGGTTTGCATTCGTATAGAGTTCGAGAACGCGTTCGAATGGAACCGGACCTGATGCATGATAAGACTAAGAAAGTACGTGCGCGTTCGCTTAGCGTTCGAGAACGCGTTCGAATGGTAAACAGAAGGTTCGCGTTCGTATAGCATTCGAGAACGCGTTCGAACGGAACCAGACCTGATGCGTGATAAGACTAAGAAAGTGCGTGCGTGTTCGCGTAGCGTTCGAGAACGCGTTCGAACGGTAAACAGAAGGTTCGCGTTCGTGTAGCGTTCGAGAACGAGTTCGAACGGAACCAGGCCTGATGCATGCAACACAAAGAATAAAGACAATAATGTTAAGCTCAATATGTCCGATTGAACGTCTCTTGCATTCAACCGAACACACATCAACCGGCGCAGCAAAGCATCGTGGTAAAGGGCTTTAACTCCTCCCCATAGGGGATCTTTCATTGCACTTACTAAGCCCATGCGCTCGATTGAATCATGCATACAAAGAATTAAAAACAATAATATCAAACTTAGTATGCCCGATTGAACGTATCTTGCATTCAACCGAACACACATCAACCGGCGCGGCAAAGCATCGTGGTAAGGGGTTTTAACCCCTCCCCATAGAGGATATTTCATTGCACTTACTAAGCCCATGCGCTCGATTGAATCATGCATACAAAGAATTTAAAGACAATACTATCAAACTTAGTATGCCCGATTGAACGTATCTTGCATTCAACCGAACACACATCAACCGGCGCGGCAAAGCATCGTGGTAAGGGGCTTTAACCCCTCCCCATAGGGGACCTTTCATTGCACTTACTAAGCCCATGCGCTCGATTGAATCATGCATAAATAAGCAACATGCAGAATTCAAGTAACGAGAAATAAATAAACCAAAGCAACACAAAACAAAATAGGGTGCCGTTTACTCAAGCGGTACGTGGAGTTGTATCCCGAGTACAGATCATACTACCGTCCATTCAGAATCGGCTATGAAATTTATGTCCGGGTTTCCATCCGATATACCGCGAGAGTTGACACATCTCTCATTTTATTCCAAAGCCACAACATACAACATCTCATAATTCATGCATATTTATCTACTCAAGGGCCACAACATGCATTTCAACATGACAATCATGCAAGCAATACTCAATAAATAATACAAATAAAACGGAAAATGAGTGTGGAAAATACCCTAAGGTCTAACCTTTTTTGCCAACTTTCAGGCTTGCGTTTCACGGACGTCGGAAGGGTACAGCTCCTCAACTTCTCCGGTTCACTGTTTAGCGTCCTAGCTCACTGTTTTGCTGTTTTGCCTGCTGTTTGGTCTCTGTTCTGCTACTGTTCAGCCTCTGCTTTGCTGCTCACTGTTCATGTCACTTGTTTTGACGTTTCAACGGACTGTTCCGAGTGTTTTTTGTGGGTTTTTAGTGTAGTCTTGTGTGATTATTTTAAGGATTATGAATGCAGTTTTTTATGTTACTTTTTTGAGGATTTTAGGGACTGTTTTAAGAGGATTTGGCTGCTGTTTTGGGGGTGTATTTTCGGTGATGTGTGGGAAGTTTATGGAGGTGGTTTTCAGTGGTGGTTAGGGGCTGTATTGGTGGTTGTAATGGCTGTTAAAATTCGGCAATGGAGGGGATGGAGGATAGTGGTATTCTCGGCCAAAGAAGGAGAGGTGAAGAGAAGGGTTTTGTTTGTGCTTCTTGCTGTTGCCGTGAGTGGCTAGGGTTCTTGGTGTTGTGATTTTCGTGTAAGTCTTGTGTATGAGCTCGGGGAGGCTTTTTTGTATGAATGAGCTAGGGCTTCACCTTGTCTTGGTTAGGGGTTGTTTATATAGAGAATGGCTAGGGCTTCACCTTGTCTCACAAGGAAGGGATTTGATTTTGTGTTGAGCAAGGAAAGTCAAAGATTGAGGGGGGACAAATTTGGTTTAGATTAGGAATACAAAATATTTAATTTGTTATGATTGATTTTAATTAGGCATGATATTTGTTAAGTTTGGTATATAATATATTTGATTTATCTTTATTAGGCATGTAATTTCTTTAATTTGTGTAAGTATTTTTATTATTTTGGTAGGTGATTATTTAGATTTTATTTGTTTTATTTAATTGGTAAATGGTTTAAATATTTTATTTAATTCAAATACATTATTAATATTTACCTTAATATTTAATTTAATTTCCCATGTGTTTTAAATGTGTTTTATTAATTGGGATGTGTTTTATGGGCTTTGGGGGGCTAATTGGGCTGGGGTACGAGGCTAGCAGCAAAACCAGAAACACCGACGCCGTTCGAACGCCCATTCGAACGCTACACGAACGTCCGCAATCTGCCTGATGTTCGAACGAAGTAACGAACACAGCACTAACGAAGACAGTGTTGCGAAATGAATCTGATGACGTACTTATTCTGAATTTCCCCTTCCGACCTCCGTTTCCCGCAATATCCTTAGCTAAAAAGGTAGTGCCTCCAACTGAAACTCATCATCGGGTTTCACATGCGAAAATGCAATGCCTACAACTAGGGCAACTGTTATGAATAATACTGATTATTTATAACTCGTTTAACGATTAAACAAAAAAATACATGCAATCGGGACCTAACGGTCATTTTCAAATTAATGTGTATTTTATTTAACACTTGATTTTATTAAATACACGTTAATAAAATATCATTTTATGATATTTAAAATATATCATTAATATATGTATATGAGATATTTAAATGTAAATATAATACATATATTTAAGATATTTATATTTATTAATTAATTTTTTAATTTTTAAATAATTAAATTTAATTAATAAATTAAATATATTTAGTAATGATTTCTTTAGGAAATGACATGTTATAATTGGAACACATTTTTGATAACTTTATTAAAGTTAAAGTGTTACTTTTGTACAAAATATTTTTGTTTCATTTTTCCAACACTTAGACAAGTTTCACAATATTTACGAAAGAGAGTTGAGAGCATTTGTTGAAAAAGAAAGGAAAAACCAAAGAAAATTTTGAATTTTTGTAAGTAATTTCACTTTCTTTTCTACATGAAAATTGTTTCAATTTATTTTAGCTTCAATTTGTGTTGCTAAGTGTATGTCTCTACTCTTTGATTTTGTAATTGATTGTGTTTAAAGCTTGTTGGATGTGATTAGCATGTATGATTAATTTATTTGCTTATTAGTGTAATTAAGCTCAATAAATTGATTAAAGATTAAAGTTTCCATTTTAGAGTTGATTAGCAATTCATAATTAACCTAGAATTGTTCTTGATTAATTTCATGATGGTGAGACTTGATTGGTGTGGTAATTGGATGATTAAAGTGTTGAATTGTGTCAATTTAATGTAAATTGTCCAATTTAAGTAATTTGTGAAATTAGGGTTCTTAACCCATTCAAATTTTGGGGCTTTTCATATATATGATATAATTTGATGTATGTCAAATTTGGGATTGATTGGATTTGATCTTGATGTGTTTTGAACAAATTGGGCCAAATTGCAATTAATAAAAATACTAGGCAGTTTCGGTAATAATGGGAAAATTCTGGGCTATTTCGGACTTTTGGAAAAGTTTCTGGTTTATGTTGTAAATTGTTATTTCATGTATTTGACATGTATAAATTATTTTGGGATTGATTTGGAATCAATTAAATATGTATTTGACATTTTAATGACCAAAATAATTAATTTGCAAAACTTTGGGGTAATTTGGTAATTATAAGAAATATGATTTCTTGGGTTAAAATTTCAAATTTTAAGTATTGGTTAATTAAATAAATATATCTATTTGATTAATTTAAGAAAAAAATTTGAAATCGGAAAAATTCATTTTCCGCGCTCCGCTGAGCCAACTCGTAATTCCTTATAAAACTCCAACAAAAATGGTATCAGAGCGAGTCTGATTATGGACACCCGATATATGGATATGCCTTTAAAATTCAATGTTGAATTTAATCTTGATTTTATGCATACGTGTGTTTATTTAATTTGATTAAATGAAGTAAAAGCATCTTTAGCGGAAAATCCCTATTTGAAAATAAGGTTTTAATTTAATATGTATTTGATGCAAAGTAATTGGTCCGTCTTGTCAATACCGCTTATCGATAAATTTTCTGCGACTATATCCGAGATCGTGCCAAAGCTGTGAGGATATAGCCGGTATAAATTTATTTGTACCCGATATATTTGATATTAGGTGAATTCAAGCGAAAGTAGAATCCTAAACGTGCCAAAGCTGTCAGGGTTTCGCAAGTATCTTGAATTCATCATTGACAAGTTTGACCTTGGTACGCCTCCTTATGAACGTGTCAAAGCTGTCACAATGAGAAACGACCAGGACCAAAAACCCAGGAGTCACTATTGAGTGATTGACAATGAGTTGTCTACCTAATGAATATACGTAGGCGAGAACGTGCCAAAACTGTGAGCTGAAATATATTCATGGGGTCCACCTTTCAATATTATGTTATGATTTGATTATCGCATGTTTTGTATTCTGTTTGGGGATTACAATTTTGCATGAAACAGTGGGAGGGATATTTTTAGAGTAAAAATCCATGATCTAGTTAATGCTTTATGATATAAAAAGAAAATATTTATCTTTTATCTGATTATATGTTTACCGTTGATTCCCTGTCTATTTGATAGATTTACGATGGCGACACATCCAACCAATCCTTTTGCTCGTATGCTAGATAAAATAAGCTAAAAGGCACATAAAACTTTACGGATTGGGATATGGACTTGAGGATTATCCTCAATTCCGAGAATATGTGGTACATTTTGGAAGGTCCATTACCGCTTGTTATATCACCATATGCATCTCTTGAAGAACATGAACTTTCCAGCGATGGAAGGATGATGATTTAAGGGTTAAATCATTCATCTTGAGTTCTCTTTCTTCTGAGCTTAAAAATACTTATTTTGAGATGCACGATGCGTATAACATGATGACACAACTTCATGAATCATTCATGAACTAGGAGCAAGTTGTGGTTCATAGAGTTTCGATGGAACTGTTCCATTCTAAACTTGATGAGGGGCAGGCTGTGAGCCTGCATTTGCTTCACTTGATCGATTTGATCGAGCAGTTGAGCCGCTAGGATTTCCCTCTCAATGAAACTCTGGGGCGTAATGTCATTCTCGATTAACTCCCGGCGTCATATCGCCAGTTCGTTATGTATTTCAACAAGAATGGGATTCACTACTCTTACCGTGAGTTGCATAGGATGCTTGTCACAGCAGAGGAAGATTTGAGGAAGGAAGTTTTGACTCGCCTTCCGAAACCCACTTCACTTTCCGCTTCTTCCCATTCCAAGTCGAAGGGGAAGAAGACAAAAGGAAAGAAAAAAAAGGGTTTTAATATTCCTCCGCCGTGTAAGACATCGAAGGCCAAGAGAGCTTTTGAAGACAAATGCCACCACTGCCAGAAAGTCGGGCACTGGAAATGAAACTGCCCGGACTATCTCGCATAAATCAGGAAGAAAATAGCATCGACATCAGGTATTTTTATTTTTCCTATTATCGATATCTCATTGGCTTGTGAAACTATGACTTGGATTTTGGATTCTGTTTGTCCTATTCACATTTGTAATATGTTACATGTACTAACGGGAAGTAGAAGACTGAAATCTGGGGAGATGTAGTTGCGATTCGAGAGTGGCGACTCTCTGGATTCCGTTGCAGTGGGAATATGCGAGATTCCCTTACCCAGTGGGAGACTTTTGTTAAATGACTACTATTTTATGCCAGGATGTATGGCGAATATTATGTCCCTTTTGTATTAGATACTGAAGGTTATAATGTAAATATTGAGAATCATTCTTTATATTTATATGATAGTTATAATATTCAGATCTTTTATTGTCCAAACGAGCATGGTCATTATATATTGCGTACCTTACAAGATATCTTTAATACTGGAATAAATAAACATAAACAATCTGATATAAATAATACTGAACTGTGGCACATGATGTTGGGTCATATAGGCGTGAAACGCCTAACCCAATTGGTTAAGAATGGTTTCATACATGATCTCACCATTGAACCTTATCTAACTTAGGAATCTTGTATTCGGGGTAAAATGACCAAAGCCTCATTTTTAGATGTTGGACACTGAGCCACTAACCTATTGGAACTCATACATTCTGATGTATGTGGTCAAATAAGTCAAACAACTCACATTGGTTTTTCTTACTTCGTTAACATTACCGATGATTATCACCGCTTTCATAGCTCAGTTGGTTAGAGCACCCGTTTAGTAAGCGGGAGGTCTTGAGTTCGACTCTCAATGAAAGCAAAGTTTTCATTCATAATATTGCCTTAAAATTTTTCCTTATCCAAAAAAAAAAAACATTACCGATGATTTGTCACGGTACGGTTATGTTTATCTGATGAGACATAAATCGGAAACCTTTGAAAAGTTCAAAGAATTCCGAAATGAAGTAGAGAAACAAATTGGACAATATATTAAATGCCTTCGATCTGATCGAATCGGTGAATATATAAGTGCAGAGTTCACTGATTATTTAAAGGAGAATGAGATTCTCGCTCAATATACTCCTCCTGGTACTCCGCAACATAATAAAGTGTCAGAGATGAGAAATCGGACTTTATTGGATATGGTCCGATCGATGTCGAGTTATACAGATTTACCCTATTATTTATGGGGTTATGCTCTTTTAAATGTCGCACATCTTTTGAACAAGATTCCTTCTAAGACTGTTCCTACGACTCCGTATGAGATATGGACCGGTAGGAAACCGAATCTTAGATATATTAAGACTTGGGAGTGTCCTGCATAAGTCATGATGGCTCAGCAAAATAAGCTTTTTCCTCGGGGGCAGAAGTTTAGGTTTGTTGGATATCATTCAAATATGAACGCTTGTTGGATGTGATTAGCATGTATGATTAATTTATTTGCTTATTAGTATAATTAAGCTTATTAAATTGATTAAAGATTAAAGTTGCCAATCTAGAGTTGATTAGCCATTGCTAATTAACCTAGAATTGTTCTTGATTAATTTCATGATTGTGAGACTTGATTGGTATGGTAATTGGATTATTAAAGTGTTGAATTTTATCAATTTAATGTAAATTGTCCAATTTGAGTAATTTGTTAAATTAGGGTTTGTAATCCATTCAAATTTTGAGGATTTTCATATATATGATATAATTTGATGTATATTTGATGTAGGTCAAATTTAGGATTGATTGGATTTGCTCTTGATGTATTTTAAACAAATTGGGCCAAATTATCATTAATAAAAATACTGGACAATTTGGGTAATTATAAGAAAATTCTGGGCTATTTCGGAATTCTGAAAAGTTTATGGTTTATGTTACAAATTTTTATTTCATGTATTCGACATGTATAAATTATTTTGGGATTGATTTGGAATCAATTAAATATGTATTTGACATTTTAATGACCAAAATAATTAATTTTCAAAACTTTGTGGTATTTAGTAATTATAAGAAATATGATTTCTTGGGTTAAAATTTCAGATTTTAAGTATTGGTTAATTAAATAAATATATTTATTTGATTAATACAATAAAAAATTTTGAAATCGGAAAAATTCATTTTCCGCGCTCCGCTGCGCCAACCTGTAATTCCTTATAAAACCCCAACATATATGGTATTAGAGCGAGTTTGATTCTGAACACTCGATATATGGATATGCCTTTAAAATTCAATGTTGACTTTAATCTTGATTTTATGCATGCATATGTTTATTTAATTTGATTAAATAAAGTAAAAGCATATTTAGCGGAAAAATCCTTATTTGAAAATAAGGTTTTAATTTAATATGTATTTGATGCATTTTAATTAGTCAGTCTTGTCAATACCGCTTATTGATAAATTTTCTGCGACTATATCTGAGATCGTACCAAAGCTGTGAGGATATGGCCGGAAGAAATTTATTTGTACCCGATATATTTGATATTAGGTGAATTCAAGCGAAAGCGGAATCCTAAACGTGCCAAAGTTGTCAAGGTTTCACAAGTATCTTGAATTCATCATTGACAAGTTTGACCTTGGTATGCCTCATTGTGAACGTGTCAAAGCTGTCACAATGAGAAACGACCAGGACCAAAAACCTAGGAGTCACTATTGAGTGATTGACTATGAGTTGTCTACCTAATGAATATACGTAGGCGAGAACGTGCCAAAACTGTGAGCTGAAATATATTCATGGGTCCGCCTTTCACTATTATGTTATGATTTGATTATTGCATGTTTTGTATTCTGTTTGGGGATTACAGTTTTGCATGAAACAGTGGGAGGGATATTTTTAGATTAAAAATTCATGATCTAGTTAATGCTTTATGATATAATAAGAAACTGTTTATCTTTTATCTGATTATATGTTTACCGTTGATTCGCTGTGTATTTGATAGATTTACGATGACCACACCTCCAACCAATCCTTTTGCTCGTATGCTAGATAGAATAAGCTAAAAGGCACAGAAAACTTTGCGGATTGGGATATGGACTTGAGGATTATCCTCGATTCCGAGAAGATGAGGTACATTTTGGAAGGTCCATTACCGCTTACTATATCACCAGATGCATCTCCTAGAGAACATGAGACTTTCCAGCGATTGAAGGATGATGATTTAAGGGTTAAATCATTCATCCTGAGTTCTCTTTCTTCTGAGCTTAAGAATACTTATTTTGAGATGCACGATGCGTATAGCATGATAACACAAATTTGTGAATCGTTCATGAACCAGGAACAAGTTGTGGTTCATAGAGTTTCGATGGAACTGTTCCATTCTAAAATTGATGAGCGGCAGGCTGTGAGCCCGCATGTGCTTCACTTGATCGATTTGATCGAGCAGTTGAGCTGCCAAGATTTCCCTCTTAATGAAATTCTGGAGCGTAATGTCATTCTCGGTTAACTCCCGACGTCATATCGCCAGTTCGTTATTTATTTCAGTATGAATGGGTTGACTATTCTTACCGTGAGTTGCATATGATGCTTATCACAACAGAGGAAGATTTGAGGAAGGAAGTTCTGACTCGCCTTCCGAAACCCACTTCACTTTCCGCTTCTTCCCATTCCAAGTCGATGGGGAAGAAGACCAAAGGAAAGAAAAAGAAGGGATTTAATATTCCTCCGCAGTATAAGACGGCGAAGGCCAAAAGACTATCTCACACAAATCAGGAAGGAAAGAACATCGACATCAAGTACTTTTATTTTTCCTATTATCGATATCTCATTGGCTTGTGATGCTATGACATCTAATTGGATTTTGGATTCTGCTTGTCCTATTCACATTTGTAATACATTGCAGGTACTAACGGGAAGTAGACGGATGAAATCTGGGGAGATGCAGTTGCGATTCGGGAGTGGCGACTCTCTGGATTCCGTTGCAGTGGGCATATGCGAGATTCTCTTACCCAGTGGGAGACTTTTGTTAAATGACTGCTATTTTATGCCAGTATGTGTGGCGAATATTATGTCCATTTTTGTATTAGATACTGAAGGTTATAATGTATATATTAAGAATCATTCTTTATATTTATATGATAGTTATAATATTCAAATCATTTGTTGTCTAAACGAGCATGGTCATTACATATTGCGTACCTTACAAGATATCTTTAATACTGGAATAAATAAACGTAAACAATCTGATATAAATAATACTGAACTGTGGTACATTAGGTTGGGTCATATAGGCGTGAAACGCCTAACCCAATTGGTTAAGAATGGTTTTATACATGATCTCACCATTGAACCTTATCCAACTTACGAATCTTGTATTCGGGGTAAAATGACCAAAGCCCCATTTTTGGATGTTGGACACCAAGCCACTAACCTATTGGAACTCATACATTCTGATGTATGTGGTCAAATAAGTCAAACTACTCACATTGGTTTTTCTTACTTCGTTACCTTTACCGATGATTTGTCACGGTACGGTTATATTTATCTGATGAGACATAAATAGGAAACCTTTGAAAAGTTCAAAGAATTCCGAAATTAAGTAGAGAAACAAACTGGACAATATATTAAATGCCTTCGATCTGATCGAGCCGGTGAATATATAAATGCAGAGTTCACTGATTATTTAAAGGAGAATGGGATTCTCGCTCAATATACTCCTCCCGGTACTTCGCAACATAATGGAGTGTCAGAGAGGAGAAATCAGACTTTATTGGATATGGTCCGATCGATGTCGAGTTATGCAGATTTACCCTATTATTTATGGGGTTATGCTATTTTAAATGTCGCACATCTTTTGAACAAGATTCCTTCTAAGAGTATTCCTACGACTCCGTATGAGATATGGACCGGTAGGAAACCGAATCTTAGATATATTAAGATTTGGGAGTGTCCTGCATAAGTCATGATGGCTCAGCAAAATAAGCTTTTTCCTCGGGGGCAGAAGTTTAGGTTTGTTGGATATCCTTCAAATACGAAATGATATTTGTTCTATGATACCGAGCATCGAAATGTGTTCGTAGCTCGCTTCACAAAATTTCTAGAAATAGAATTTTTGGCTGAAGGTGGTGATCATAGACAGGTTGAACTTGATGAAGTACAACCTGGAACCAACGAACTAATAGAGGAACCTGTAGTTCAAGAAGATGAAGAACCTTCAACACACACACTCCGTAGGTCACAAAGGGTATATAGACCTCTTGAACGCTTGTATTTGATACAAGAAAAGAGTCTCGATGTTCTCTTAGTTGAAGGACTGACCCTTTTACCTATAGAGAATCGATGTTGGACATCGACTCGTGAAGTGTCAAGACGCCATAAAATCCGAGATGGACTCAATGCATGAGAATCAAGTTTGGAACTTGACTTCGCTTTCTGAAGGAATTTTTCCTATCGGTTGTAAATGGATTTACAAGAGGAAGTGCGGGCCCGATGGAAATGTTGAAACCTTTAAGGCCCGACTAGTAGCTAAAGGTTACTCGCAGCGACCTGGTGTCGACTACGATGAAACCTTTTCGCCAGTTGATATGTTAAAGTCCATCAGGATTTTGTTATCAATTACTGCATATCATGATTACGAGATTTGGCAAATGGATGTCAAAACGGCTTTTCTAAATGGATTTCTTGATGAAGAAATCTATATGGAACAACCGGAGGGTTTTGCATCCGGCGAAAACTTGGGCATGGTATGCAAGCTGAAGAAGTCCACTTATGGACTTAAACAGACTTCACGAAGTTGGAATCTTTGATTCAACTATATAATCAAATTGTTTGGTTTTCTCAAGAATTCGGAAGATTGTCTGGTTTTCTCAAGAATTCGGAAGATTGTCTGGTTTTCTCAAGAATTCGGAAGAATCCTGTGTGTATCAGAAGGTCAGTGGGAGTATGGTGGTATTTTTAATTCTTTATGTTGATGACATCCTTATCATTGGGAATGATATTAGGATGATGCAAGGCGTCAAAGCTTATCTCTGTAAGAATTTCTCCATGAAAGACCTGGGTGAAGCTTCTTATGTATTAGGCATAAAACTCTATAGAGATAGAGAAAGGAAGCTTATTGGGTTATCTCAATCAACGTACATAGATAAGATCTTAGAACGGTATAATTTTGGTAACTGTAAGATAACAAACATACAGTTCAGACATGGCTTACATCTTTCGAAGAAGATGTGTCTGTAAACAGAAGATGAGAAGATTAGAATGTCCAATCAACCTTATACTTCGTGTTTGGGTAGCATCATGTATGCCCTGTTATGTACAAGGCCTGATATCAGCTTCGCAGTTAGTGTGACGAGCATATATCAGTCCAATCCAGGTAATGACTATTGGATGACCATTAAACATATCCTCAAGTATCTTAAAGATACTAAGGATAAGTTTTTTATCTATGGAGAAAAAGAACTGCAAGTTAATGGGTGTACGGATTCCGATTTCCAATCGGATCCTGATGATAGAAAGTCTACTTGAGGATTCGTGTTTACCCTTAACGGAGGTGTAGTTTGTTGGAAGAGTTCCAAACAGGGGTCGACAGCTGATTCCACCACAGAGGCGGAATATATTGCAACTTGTGAAGCTGCAAAGGAAGCTGTTTGGGTTATGAACTTTATCATAGAATTGGGAGTAGTCCCAAGTATCGAGAATCTGATTTCGTTACACTGTGATAATACTGGAGCCATTGCGCAAGCAACAAAACCAATGGCGCATCAGAAGTCGAAGCATGTGGAACAAAATTACCACATCATTTGAGAGATTGTGTCGCTAGTGGACATTGTCATGTGCAAGGTACCAAGTGAAGATAATGTAGCAGACCCGCTTACGAAGGTCATACCTCCAAAGTTATTTGATAAACATATGGAGTCAATAGGTATTAGATACAATCGATATTGGCACTAGAGCAAGTGGGAGATTTTATTAGGGTTGGTGCGCCAATTTTATTATGTATTTCCTTGTAAATACTTATGTAATGACCGACGTAATCACACACGTATAACGCAAGCGCACGTATCGTTCAAGTAGTATAAAAATATCGATCCCACGAGGACTTAATTTCTGCTGTTGTTATTAATTATTGATACTATTTATTTACAGGTATCTAAGTGAGGGAGAAGAGAATGATCGCTTTTGATTGGTTGAATATGGATTTGCTGAACAAATAAATAAATAAAAACACAAAAGAAAATACTAAGGAAAATAACAAAAGACATAAATATCTAGGGTCGTGACTCTACACAATATTATTCTAATGATGAATTGATTCTCTTATATATGTGTAATAAATTAGTTTGCTAACCTGGAACACGAAGATATGAAAAAAGCCTTTGTCGATGGTCAGATGCAAACACCCAAATAACCCAATTAATCATATGTCTATGTTAATCAAGTTACCTGAATTCATTAAGTTCAAGTTCCAAAAGTGGCTACCCTCGTCCGACAGGTATATGTCTATCTTATAAGGAAATCTATTAAAGGGTTATCTATCTTCAAGGAAGATCGTGGGCTGTTGAATCTAAGGCTGAAACCTAAAATCTCTTCGTCAAGTTCATTTTTAGTTTACCAAATCAATCTTATTAATGACCAGTTAACAAGAAGCATTAAGCTTAAGACTTAATAAAGAAACTAAAGAATTACCCATAATATAATTAAATCAATTATTAAGCATGTTAATAATATATTTCATCACTTCCCTAGATTAAAAATAAAATGATGGGGGTTAGGGGATCCACTCTTACTACTTCTAATTTAGAAATCTCTCTTATTATAATATGGAATTTATCAGTGATATTACCAACCGACCATATAGGCGGTAACCTCATTAAGTTAGATTTCCAATTAAGTCCAACCATCCATAAAGGCGGTATTATCATTTGTCCATAAATCAGTCATATAGGCGGTAATTATATGTCACCTAAAGACCAGCCATATAGGCGGTGTCACATTATGTCAAATAAATAAAATCAGCCATTAAAGCGGTATAACCTTTTAGTTTGAATTATAATTTTCATATTATAATTAAGGGAGATTAATCTAAATTAAAATAATAAGAGCTTCACCCTTCCCCCAGCAGAAATCTAACTACTAAACATAAAAGAAAATAGAAGAAAAAAAACTACTACTATTGCTGAAAATAAAAATACATAAATTAAATACTGAAAAATAAATACAAACAAGATGTAATCCTTAAATTCCTTACAAAAATCTAAGGAAAGCATGAGAATTACAAATGAAATGGCTTGGTATTTATAGGAAAATCTAAAGGCTTCCACCAATTTCTCCACCAAACACTCCACAAAATCCTCCACCAAACACTCCTCCAAACATGCCACAAGACATTCCACAAAACACTCCACCAAATATGCAAGCATGTTTTGTGGAAGTTTGACAATTGTAAATTGTCATTTTCCATTTTTTTAATTTTTTGATAATGACTTTAGTAATTACACAAAACACATTCGATTATTTGTTAATTTCGGTCTTGAAAAATTCGGAATTAGAAAATATTTAAAATTTTAAAGTTGTAGATCTTTGAGTCTTATTTAATCTGAAACTTGAATCAGCTCAATCGGATATCAGATGAAAAAGTTATGGTCAAAATACCAAACTTGCGCAAAATTAGAATTTAGGACTGCACTTCTTGACGCGTACAGTAAATTTTCGTTTTTGACATTTTTTTCTCCGGATTTCATCGTTTTAGCCCCGAGTTGATTCCATTAAGTTCCAATATTATTTTTATCTTTAAAATAAATAAAAACACATCAAAACGTTCATAAAACTCGAGAAACTATACAAAATATTAGGTTAAATGAGTGAGAAATAGTGATATAATTACCACTCATCATGTAACATTTTATTATGAATAAAATGAACAGTTTCTTTTATATAAATTATTCTTTAATATGGTAAAGACGTAACCGACCTTAGAATGATTAGTTATGATATTGTTGCAAAAGCATCGCAACTGACATTAAGTTGTATCATGACGTTGTCATTCTTAGACTGTTCCCGGTCAATGTTTACACTATTTGGTCAGTAAAGTAAATCCGTTGAGACTGGTACATATCGTATATTGGAATCTTGGATTTTGATGGTTTCTCAGTGAACCATGAGTCTTGGAGACTTGTATAGACATGTAGGTGTTTATAGTGGATAAACACTGAACGACTCACCGAAGATTCTTAATGGATGGTACACCAACGTCAATAAGAATCTTCTCAGGTTGAGTGAGCATAGGGATTCTTTGACTTGAGATACCACTGTGGATATTTGAGTTATCCTCCACAGTTAGATAGCAGTCACGTCACCGATCTATTTAGATCAGACCTCTTCCTATTCGTTTGGTGTGGACTGATGCTAAGGATATCCTGTGTGTATCAATAAAGGATCTGTCAGCTTTGTGTACAGAGCATATGTATTCAATATGGAATTAGCAATCTGTTAAATCCATGGGCCTGTGGTACACTGTAGAAATTAGTTCTAAGTGTTTTTTGAGAGATTGCTAATAGAAACGTCGACGTGATTATATCTATAGAGATTTGACGTTTATATCTATATCTCTGTAATAATCCGGATACCTGTGACGGATGGATTATACGTATGTAGTGACCTCAACCTGTATGATTCATAGAGTTTATCTGTGTTCGTTATAATTTACGGGTGGGTGAATTATGGACACGAAATTTGATTTCGTGACAGATATGCCTGAATCTAGACAGTCTCACTAATGAAATATACTCGTAGAGCACTATGGCAACTGTTATGAAAAATACTGATTATTTATAACTTGTTTTAACGGTTAAACGAAAAAATACATGCAATCGGGACCTAACGGTCATTTCCAAATTAATGTGTATTTTATTTAATATTTGATTTTATTAAATACACATTAATAAAATATCATTTTGTGATATTTAAACATATATCATTAATATATGTATTTGAGATATTTAAATGTAAATATAATACATATATTTAAGATATTTATATTTATTAATTAATTATTTAATTGTTAAATAATTAAATTAACTAATAAAATAAATATCTTTAGTAATGATTTCTTTAGGAAATGACATGTTATAATTGGAACACATTTTTGATAACATTATTAAAGTTAAAGTGTTACTTTAATTAAGCCAAAATATGTGACAATGATTTTGCTACAAAAATAAATAATTTGATGTTTATTTTTTTGCTTGAATAATCGGCCAAGTGGGGAAAATATACAAAATGGTTTTGTTTCATTTTTCCAACACTAGACAAGTTTCACAATATTTACAAAAGAGAGTTGAGAGCATTTGTTGAAAAAGAAAGGAAAAACCAAAGCAAAATTTTGAATTTTTGTAAGTACATTCACTTTCTTTTCTACATGAAAATTATTTCAATTTATCTTAACTTCAATTTGTGTTGCTAAGTTGATGTCTCTACTCTTTGATTTTGTAATTGATTGTGTTTAAAGCTTGTTGGATGTGATTAGCATGTATGATTAATTTATTTGCTTATTAGTATAATTAAGCTTATTAAATTGATTAAAGATTAAAGTTGCTATTCTAGAGTTGATTAGCCATTCCTAATTAACCTAGAATTGTTCTTGATTAATTTCATGATTTTGAGACTTGATTGGTGTGGTAATTGGATGATTAAAGTGTTGAATTTTATCAATTTAATGTAAATTGTCCAATTTGAGTAATTTACTGAAATTAGGGTTCATAATCCATTCAAATTTTGGGGCTTTTCATATATATTATATAATTTGATGTATATTTGATGTAGGTCAAATTTGGGATTGATTGGATTTGATCTTGATGTATTTTAAACAAATTTGGCCAAATTATCATTAATAAAAATACTGGGCAGTTTCGGTAATTATGGGAAAAATTCTAGGCTATTTCGGAATTTTGAAAAGTTTCTGGTTTATGTTGCAAATTTTTATTTCATGTATTTGACATGTATAAATTATTTTTGGATTGATTTGGAATCAATTAAATATGTATTTGACATTTAAATGACCAAAATAATTAATTTACAAAATTTTAGGGTGATTTGGTAATTATAAAAAATATGATTTCTTGGGTTAAAATTTCAGATTTTAAGTATTAGTTAATTAAATAAATATGTTTATTTGATTAATACAAGAAAAAATTTGAAATCGGAAAAATTCATTTTCCGCTCTCCGCTGCGTCAACCCGTAATTCCTTATAAAACTCCAACAGCTAAATATTTACAAGTATCTAATAGATTAGTTGTTTGATTGGATGATGATTTTAAACTAAAGACAAGTAAATAAAATAATGCAAATGTAAATTAAAGGAAAATTCAATATTATTAAACTATCTAGGGTTGTGAATCCTTTCAATATCTTTTAAAGATGAAGTGGTTATCGCACGTTTGTGCAATATATTGGTTTATTAACCTGGAACACGAAAATATGCAAAAGCCTCTATCGATGGTCAGATGAAAATACCCAAATAACCCAATTAATCATATGTGTATGTTAACCAAGTTACCTGAATTCATTAAGATTAAGTTTCAATTGTGGCTATCCCCGCCCGACAGATATATGTCTATCATGTAAGGAAATCTACCTAAGGGTCACAATGCCCCGAGGTGAGATCGTGAGCTATTGAGTCTTAGGATGAAACCTAAAGTTCCTTCGTCAAGTTTATTTTAAATTTACCAGATCAATCTTATTAATGGTGTTGGGGTTTTATGGCAAAAATCCGGTAACGCAGCGGAATCGCGGAAAATCAAAATTTTCCGATTTCAAAATTTTTCTTGGATCAATTAAATAAACTTATTTATTTAATTATCCAATTATTAAAATCTGAAAAATTACACAAGAAATCAAATTTCTTGGTAATTACCGAATTGCCCTACAACTTTACAAATTGATCATTTTAGTCCTAAAATTGTCAAATACAATTTTGGATGATTCTAAATCATTTCTAAAATGATTTCCAACATGTCCAACACATCAAAATCAGATTGCAACAAAATCCCCAATTTTTGCCTAATTACCTAACAGCCCCAGCATTTTCCAGTTTTTACAATTTGGTCTTTTTATGTTCAAACCATGCCAAGATCAAATCCATTCAACTCAAAAATTAACATGTATCATATACGCACTATAATACATCACATATAGGAAAAGTCCCAAATTTGGAAAGGGTTAAGAACCCTAATTTTATAATTTCTTTAAATTGACAAATCTTACCAAATCAATTAAATCCATCACTTTAATTCAATCTAAACCACACCAATCAAGTCTCACCATCATGAAACAACTCAAGAACGATTCTAGGTCATCAATGAGTGGCTTAGAAACTCCAGAATGGCAACATGATTATCAAATAATCAAAAGTAAGCCATTGAAACCATTTCAAGCTCACTTATAAACCATACATGCACACATCTTTCAAAAAAGTTCAAAACCAATTAAAACACAAACTATAAGTGTAGAGACAACATCCTAGCAATGCATATTGAAGCTAAGCATGTTAGAAATATTTTCTATGTTGAAGGCTTCTAAGAAAAACTTACAAAATCAATAATTTTCCAAGCTTTTTCCTTTTGTCTTCAAACTTTTCTCTCAACTCTTTTGTGTTTGTTTTTGTAACTTATGAACCCTTAACCTAATGAAAATGAAACAAAACAATATATACTTAACAAAACTACCCTTGACCGAAATTGTGAGAGTATAAAATAACTAGATATTCTTTTTGTTTCATTTAAAGTTTACTTTAATCAACTTCCAATTTGATCATTACAACTTTAATGAAAATTCAACAATTAAACAAAAGCTACTCAAGGCATCTCTTAAAATATCAAAACTTAAGATATTTATATTTTTAATTAATTTAATTATTTAACAATTAAATAATTATTTAAATATAAATATTTTAAATATATGTATTATATTTACATTAAATATCCAAATACATATATATTTATGATATATGTCAAATATCACAATTTGACATTTAATTAATGTGTATTTAATAAAATCTATCATTAAATACAAATACATAAAATTAAGAAATGAATATTAGGTCCATTTGCATGTATTATTCGTTTAACCTTTAAACGAAGTATAAATAGTCAGTATTATTCATAAAAGTTTCTCTAGTGCTCTACGAGTATATTTCACTAGTGAGACTCTCTAGATTCAGGCATATCCGTCACGAAATCTAATTTCGTGTCCATAATTTACCCACCCGTAAATTATGACAACCAAGGATAAACTCGCTGAATCATACAAGTCGAGATAATGACATATGTATAATACCTCCGTCACAGGTATCCGATATATCCCAGAGATATATATGTAAACGTCAAATCTCTATAGGGACAATCCCGTTGACGTCTCTATTAGCAATCTCAAAAAAGAACACTTAGAACTTACTTCTAAAGAGTACCACGGGCCCATGGTTTTTATCTGATTGATAATCATATATGGACTACCTATCCTCTATACACATAACTGACGGATCCTATCTCGACACAATGATAAGTGTGGTTTATACCCACTTATTACGGCATTTTTAACTTACTGTTTTGTTATATTTCGAGATATTTGAATATCATTTATAGTTTATTTTCTATTTTAATTTGTAGGAGCATTAATACATGGATCCTGGAACATTTACAAGTGTTTTGGAAGTTTCAGGAACACAGGACGAGTACAGGAGCTTAGGCGCCATGGCACCACAAACCCCATACAAATTCCAGAGGAATAGGCGCCATGGCGCCCATTATCAGCAAAGGCGCCAAGCCGCCATTACCATTATTATAAATGGCGCCAAGGCACATCATGATTATTATTAAGGGCACCTTGGCACCTCAACATCAAAGGACAATGGCGCCTTGGCGCTAGTTGAATTAAATGTAAAGGCGCCATGGCGCCCACAAGTTAGCAGAGTCCAATACATTTTCCCGAGGATTCAGCGCCATGGCGCCCACCTAAGGAGCTGTAGCGCTGCGATACCTACGCGCTCCAGGAAAGTGATTTTAGGGTTTCCAATATCCCTAATGATACCCAATGACTCCACTATAAATATAACAGTTCGTCCAGAATTAAAGGAGGAGGCTAATACACTACACAAAACACAGAAACAAATATTTTTAGAGATCCAAGGAGAGGATTGAAGAGCGAAAAGAGGAGATTAAGGCGGTGACGTCCGGAGAGGAAGGAAGATTTCAATTCGGGTTTTATCTTCTTGTTTCTTTCTTAGAGACTCTAATGATTTCCATTAGATTCATGACTTGTTTATCAATGTATTTATCTTTTGTCATGAATTAACTCCTTAATTCTGGAGAATGATGTAATCTATGCTTGAACCTTGTATTTTGTTTATCAATTTTGTTATGAAGTTTTATTAATTTATTTATATTCTTTTGAGTTTAATGCTTCTTGATTGTTGGCCACAATTGAAGATGATGAATGTTTAGAATCTATCACTCGAGAGAGGAGATTTTGAATAGATCTAGAGAATATAACCTAGGATTTTATAGAGTTCGAGAGAATCTGTAGTCCTTTGAAGTCGTTAATATAGAATCACAAGCGTAATGAGTCGCTAACTATTGGATTTTTATAGAGATATCGAAGTCTGTAGTTGATGATATTTTCACTGATGCTCGAGAGAGGGAGTGGATATTTGCGGAATCTTGACTTATAAATAATATAACTGAACAAGGATTAATTGACATGACAAATACATAGGTGACAGCTAGGTGAAATCAGGATCCAGAATCTCTATCGTAATTAGTTCCTAGTTATAATTATTTTTTATTTTTATATTTTATTTATTTATAAAATTTTATTATTTATCGTCTAAATAAAGTTAGGATTATCAATTGTAGTACTTTATGCGAGTTAACGCAATCCCTGTGGGTTCGACACTCTAAACTCATTTATACTAAAACTTGACACCGTACACTTGCGGTACGATATAAAAATATCACAACAAGTTTTTGGCGCCGTTGCCGGGGATTGTTTGTTTAATTTACATTAATACTACTACCAAGTAATCTTAGCTTAATTTAGAATTTTATTTTTATTTTTGTTTTTATTTCTTTATTTCCTTTATTTTTGTCTTAAGTTTTATTTTTGTTTATTTCTTTTTTATTTTTATTTATTTGATATTATTTTTTTTATATATTTTTTCATACGAGGTGAGTTTGAAAAGAAGCAATGGCAGATCCTGTTGGTGCACTGATAGCTCAAGTATCGTCCATCACGACTCGCCGAATGTGCAGTCCAGAATTTCCAATTGAGAGAAAATCTACATAGCCTGGGGGACCATCTATGGATAAATCACCACAGCCTGCCAAGCTGTCTTTTTCATGTCATAAGAACCGATGGATACCAAAGAAGAAAGCAGATGAGATTACCCGGTTCACTACGTTTAAGCTACCATGACCACCATTTGGGTGGTTGCGTCTGGCTGAAGACGTTAAACTTAGCGCTAGCGGGGAGGCAACCCTTGCATTTATTTTACATTTATTTTCTTAATTTTTAAATTTTTTTTTTTACTTTGTGCTATTTGTTTATTTATTTGTTTTGCATGCTATTTATGCAGGTAACACGAGACACACAACGCCCGCGCAACCAAATTCTAACCAGCAAGAGTCTGATCAACTTCATGCACGGTAGTGTTGTTCCTCACTCTTGCTCTTGATATTTATCTTACATTGAGGACAATGTAAATTTTAAGTTTGGGGGTGTGTGCATGTTGTTGACTTGTTATTTATTTGTTTAATTTTAACTTTTATTTGTTTAATTTTTTTTAAAAAAAAATTTATTATTTGTTTTAGCCTTTGATAGTAAAGCATAAATCCTGTGATAATATTGTCTGTTTATGGATGAAATTTTAGAAACGATAAGTGCTCGATTTACTTTTATCTGATGCTTGAATAACTGATCTATGTTAGACTCGTAAGCACTTAAAAACATGTTTTTAGCAGTAAAACTTAAGTAGTTGACAAGGACTAGTTGAAAAAATTGCATGTCGATGAATGACCGTTTGCTTAGATATCTATCTTGATTTGCTAGTGTTATGAAGTATGGTATAGCTAAAAAGAAAAATGTCTCTAAAGAAAGAAAATAAACCACCTATAACCGATAAGCGTGAAGCTACCCATGGGCGAGTATTAGGACCACCATGAGGAGAAATGCTACCTTAAAGGGTAGGTGAGTTGAAAAAAAAAGGTGCAAAATGAGAAAAGCAAAAAGAGACAAGAAAAGAAAAGAAAAATCATACCATACTGAGCACGAAATAAAGCAATTATAAAGTATAATTGAGATATCTAGGTTGGTTTGACCCATCGATTCTAATTTTTAAACGAAATCATTGAGTTGGCCTACTTAGGAGTCAAGCTGTGATCGAACCTTTAAACACACACACACACTGTGAGTCTAGCTTAGATAATTTATTCAAGAATTTGGATTCAGTTGCAATTGTGTACTTTGAAAGTTCTCTAATTTCATTTATAAACTTTCTTTGAGGAAAATCTTATGTGCAACTATCAGGGACTATGTTTTGTTAATTTTTATATTTTTGCATGATTGTGTGTGAATGACGTTTGTGGGTGTCGTCGCTGTAAGCCCTCACGAGACTATAACTCGTCCACTAGGGCCGCCTAGGGGTTTAAAGGCTTGTTGCATATGCTAAATGCAATCGTGATCCCTACGAAAGTGGCTTAGTTAATTTAGTAATTTTTAATTATTTATTTGAATTTATTTTTTAATTATCTTTGCTCGGGACTAGCAAAACCTTAAGTTTGGGGGTATTTGATAAGTGTGGTTTATACCCACTTATTACGGCATTTTTAACTTACTGTTTTGTTATATTTCGAGATATTTGAATATCATTTATAGTTTATTTTCTATTTTAATTTGTAGGAGCATTAATACATGGATCCTGGAACATTTACAAGTGTTTTGGGAAGTTTCAGGAACACAGGACGAGTACAGGAGCTTAGGCGCCATGGCACCACAAACCCCATACAAATTCCAGAGGAATAGGCGCCATGGCGCCCATTATCAGCAAAGGCGCCAATGCGCCATTACCATTATTATAAATGGCGCCAAGGCGCCATCATGATTATTATTAAGGGCACCTTGGCGCCTCAACATCAAAGGACAATGGCGCCTTGGCGCTAGTTGAATTAAATGTAAAGGCGCCATGGCGCCCACAAGTTAGCAGAGTCCAATACATTTTCCCGAGGATTCAGCGCCATGGCGCCCACTTAAGGAGCTGTAGCGCTGCGATACCTACGCGCTCCAGGAAAGTGATTTTAGGGTTTCCAATATCCCTAATGATACCCAATGACTCCCAGACTCCACTATAAATATAACAGTTCGTCCAGAATTAAAGGAGGAGGCTAATACACTACACAAAACACAGAAACAAATATTTTTAGAGATCCAAGGAGAGGATTGAAGAGCGAAAAGAGGAGATTAAGGCGGTGACGTCCGGAGAGGAAGAGATTCAATTCGGGTTTTATCTTCTTGTTTCTTTCTTAGAACTCTAATGATTTCCATTAGATTCATGACTTGTTTATCAATGTATTTATCTTTTGTCATGAATTAACTCCTTAATTCTGGAGAATGATGTAATCTATGCTTGAACCTTGTATTTTGTTTATCAATTTTGTTATGAAGTTTTATTAATTTATTTATATTCTTTTGAGTTTAATGCTTCTTGATTGTTGGCCACAATTGAAGATGATGAATGTTTAGAATCTATCACTCGAGAGAGGAGATTTTGAATAGATCTAGAGAATATAACCTAGGATTTTATAGAGTTCGAGAGAATCTGTAGTCCTTTGAAGTCGTTAATATAGAATCACAAAGCGTAATGAGTCGCTAAGTATTGGATTTTTATAGAGATATCGAAGTCTGTAGTTGATGATATTTTCACTGATGCTCGAGAGAGGGAGTGGATATTTGCGGAATCTTGACTTATAAATAATATAACTGAACAAGGATTAATTGACATGACAAATACATAGGTGACAGCTAGGTGGAATCAGGATCCAGAATCTCTATCGTAATTAGTTCCGCCTATTTTATTATTTTTATATTTTATTTATTTATTAAAAATCTTTATTATTTATCGTCTAAATAAAGTTAGGATTATCAATTGTAGTACTTAATGCGAGTTAACGCAATCCCTGTGGGTTCGACACTCTTTCACTGATTTATACTAAAACTTGACACCGTACACTTGCGGTACGATATAAAAATATCACAACAAGTTTTTGGCGCCGTTGCCGGGGATTGTTTATTTAATTTACATTAATACTACTACCAAGTAATCTTAGCTTTAATTTAGAATTTTATTTTTATTTTTGTTTTTATTTCTTTATTTCCTTTATTTTTGTCTTAAGTTTTATTTTTGTTTTTTTTCTTTTTTTTATTTTTTTTTTATTTGATTTTATTTTTTTTATATATTTTTCGTACGAGGTGAGTTTGAAAAGAAGCAATGGCAGATCCTGTTGGTGCACTGATAGCTCAAGTATCGTCCATCACGACTCGCCGAATGTGCAGTCCAGAATTTCCAATTGAGAGAAAATCTACATATCCTGGGGACCATATATGGATAAATCACCACAGCCTGCCAAGCTGTCTTTTTCATGTCATAAGAACCGATGGATACCAAGAAGAAAGCAGATGAGATTACCCAGTTTCACTACGTTTAAGCTACCATGACCACCATTTGGGTGGTTGCGTCTGGCTGAAGACGTTAAACTTAGCGCTAGCGGGGAGGCAACCCTTGCATTTATTTTACAATTATTTTCTTTATTTTAAAATTTTTTTTTTACTGTGTGCTATTTGTTTATTTATTTGTTTTGCATGCTATTTATGCAGGTAACACGAGACACACAACGCCCGCGCAACCAAATTCTAACCAGCAAGAGTCTGATCAACTCCATGCACGGTAGTGTTGTTCCTCACTCTTGCTCTTGATATTTATCTTACATTGAGGACAATGTAAATTTTAAGTTTGGGGGTGTGTGCATGTTGTTTACTTGTTATTTATTTGTTTAATTTTTAACTTTTATTTGTTTAATTTTTTTTAAAAAAATTTATTATTTGTTTTAGCCTTTGATAGTAAAGCATAAATCCTGTGATAATATTGTCTGTTTATGGGTGAAATTTTAGAAACAATAAGTGCTCGAATTACTTTTATCTGATGCCTTGAATAACTGATCTATGTTAGACTCGTAACACTTAAAAACATGTTTTTAGCAGTAAAACTTAAGTAGTTGACAAGGTGACTAGTTGAAAAAATTGCATGTCGATGAATGACCGTTTGCTTAGATATCTATCTTGATTTGCTAGTGTTATGAAGTATGGTATATCTAAAAAGAAAAATGTCTCTAAAGAAAGAAAATAAACCACCTATAATCGATAAGCGTGAAGCTACCCATGGGCGAGTATTAGGACCACCATGAGGAGAAATCTACCTTAAAGGGTATGTGAGTTGAAAAAAAGGTGCAAAATGAGAAAAGCAAAAAGAGACAAGAAAAGAAAAGAAAAATCATACCATACTGAGCACGAAATAAAGCAATTATAGAGTATAATTGAGATATCTAGGTTGGTTTGACCCATCGATTCTAATTTTTAAACGAAATCATTGAGTTGGCCTACTTAGGAGTCAAGATGTGATCGAACCTTTAAACACACACACACCGTGAGTCTAGCTTAGATAATTTATTCAAGAATTTGGATTCAGTTGCAATTGTGTACTTTGAAAGTTCTCTAATTTCATTTATAAACTTTCTTTGAGGAAAATCTTATGTGCAACTATCAGGGACTATGTTTTTTTTATTTTTATATTTTGCATGATTGAGTGTGAATGACGTTTGTGGGTGTCGTCGCTGTAAGCCCTCACGAGACTATAACTCGTCCACTAGGGCCGCCTAGGGGTTTAAAGGCTTGTTGCATATGCTAAATGCAATCGTGATCCCTACGAAAGTGGCTTAGTTAATTTAGTAATTTTTAATTATTTATTTGAATTTATTTTTTAATTTATCTTTTGCTCGGGACTAGCAAAACCTTAAGTTTGGGGTATTTGATAAATGTGGTTTATACCCACTTATTACGGCATTTTTAACTTACTGTTTTGTTATATTTCGAGATATTTGAATATCATTTATAGTTTATTTTCTATTTTAATTTGTAGGAGCATTAATACATGGATCCTGGAATATTTACAAGTGTTTTGGGAAGTTTCAGGAACACAGGACGAGTACAGGAGCTTAGGCGCCATGGCACCACACAACCCCATACAAATTCCAGAGGAATAGGCGCCATGGCGCCCATTATCAGCAAAGGCGCCAAGGCTCCATTACCATTATTATAAATGGCGCCAAGGCGCCATCATGATTATTATTAAGGGCGCCTTGGCGCCTCAACATCAAAGGACAATGGCGCCTTGGCGCTAGTTGAATTAAATGTAAAGGCGCCATGGCGCCCACAAGTTAGCAGAGTCCAATACATTTTCCCGAGGATTCAGCGCCATGGCGCCCACTTAAGGAGCTGTAGCGCTGCGATACCTACGCGCTCCAGGAAAGTGATTTTAGGGTTTCCAATATCCCTAATGATACCCAATGACTCTCAGACTCCACTATAAATATAACAGTTCATCCAGAATTAAAGGAGAAGGCTAATACACTGCACAAAACACAGAAACAAATATTTTTAGAGATCCAAGGAGAGGATTGAAGAGCGAAAAGAGGAGATTAAGGCGGTGACGTCCGGAGAGGAAGAGATTCAATTCGGGTTTTATCTTCTTGTTTCTTTCTTAGAACTCTAATGATTTCCATTAGATTCATGACTTGTTTATCAATGTATTTATCTTTTGTCATGAATTAACTCCTTAATTCTGGAGAATGATGTAATCTATGCTTGAACCTTGTATTTTGTTTATCAATTTTGTTATGAAGTTTTATTAATTTATTTATATTCTTTTGAGTTTAATGCTTCTTGATTGTTGGCCACAATTGAAGATGATGAATGTTTAGAATCTATCACTCGAGAGAGGAGATTTTGAATAGATCTAGAGAATATAACCTAGGATTTTATAGAGTTCGAGAGAATCTGTAGTCCTTTGAAGTCGTTAATATAGAATCACAAAGCGTAATGAGTCGCTAACTATTGGATTTTTATAGAGATATCGAAGTCTGTAGTTGATGATATTTTCACTGATGCTCGAGAGAGGGAGTGGATATTTGCGGAATCTTGACTTATAAATAATATAACTGAACAAGGATTAATTGACATGACAAATACATAGGTGACAGCTAGGTGAAATCAGGATCCAGAATCTCTATCGTAATTAGTTCCGCCTATTTTATTATTTTTATATTTTATTTATTTATTAAAAATTTTATTATTTATCGTCTAAATAAAGTTAGGATTATCAATTGTAGTACTTTATGCGAGTTAACGCAATCCCTGTGGGTTCGACACTCTAAACTCATTTATACTAAAACTTGACACCGTACACTTGCGGTACGATATAAAAATATCACAACACACACACAGGACACCCTAAGGATCTATCCACACCCAACGAATAGGCGGAGGTCTGATCTAAATAGATCGGTGACGACACTTCCATCTAGGGGTAGAAGATGTCTCATGTGCCCACAGTGGTATCTCAAGTCGAAGAATCACAAATGCTACTCAACCCGAGAAGATTCTTATTGATGTTGATGTACCATCCATTAAGAATCTTCGGTGAGTCGTTCAGTGTTTATCCGCTATAAACACCTACACGTCTATACGAGTCTCCAAGACTCATGGTTCATTGAGAAATCATTGGAATCACTTATTCCAGTATACGACATGTGCCGTCTCTACGGGTTTACTTTACTGACCAAGTAGTGTAAACCTTGACCAGGAACTGTCTAAGAATGGCAACGTTATGATACAACTCAATGCCATTTGCAACGCTTTTGTAACTATATCATGACTAATCATCCTAAGGTCTATTACGTCTTTACCATATAAGAAGATATATTATATTATAGAAATTGCTCATTTTATTCATAATAAAACGTTTACAATAGTATTTACAAGGAAATACAATCGGATATTGGCGCTCTGAGCACCAACCCCAACAAAATCTCCAACTTGCTCTAGTGTCAATATCGATTGTATCTAATACTCATCGACTCCACATGTTTATCAAATTACTTTGGAGGTATGACTTTCGTAAGCGGGTCTGCTACATTATCTTCATTCAGTACCTTGCACACGATAATATCCCCTCGCGACATGATCTCTCGAATGATGTGGTACTTGCGTTCCACATGCTTCGACTTCTGATGCGCCCTCGGTTTCTTTGCTTGCGTAATGGCTCCAATATTATCACAGTATAATGGAATCGCATTCTCGATACTTGGGAAAACTCCCAATTCTGTGATAAAGTTCCAAATCCATACAGCTTCCTTTGCAGCTTCAGAAGCTGTAATGTATTCTGCCTCTGTGGTGGAATCTACTGTTGACCCATGTTTGGAACTCTTCCAGCAAATTGCACCTCTGTTAAGGGTAAAGACGAATCCAGATGTAGACTTTCTATCATCGGGATCCGATTAGAAGTCGGAATCCGTATACCCGTTAACTTGCAGTTCACTTCCTCTGTAAATAATCAACTTCGTGAATTCTTCCGAATTCTTGAGAAAACCAGACGATTTAATAATCTCGTCGAATCGAAGATTCCAACTTCGTGAAGCTTGTTTAAGTCCATAAATGGACTTCTTAAGCTTACATATCATACCCGAGTTTTCGCTGGACGCAAAACCTTCCGGCTGTTCCATATAGATTTCTTCATCAAGAAATCTATTTAGAAAAGCCGTTTTGATATCAATTTGCCAAATCTCATAGTCATGATACGGAGCTATAGAAAGTAAAATCCTAATAGACTTAAGCATTACTACTGGCGAAAAAGTTTCATCGTAGTCGTGCTAGGTCGCTGCGTGTAACCTTTTACTACCAGTCGGGCCTTATAGGTTTCAACCTTTCCATCAGGCCCGCGCTTCCTCTTGTAAACCCATTTACAACCGATAGGAACAATTCCTTCAGGAAGCGGAACCAAGTCCCAAACTTGATTCTCATGCATTGAGTCTAACTCATATTTCATGGCACTTTACCATTTCACGAAGTTGATGTCCAACATCAGTTCTCTATAGGTAAAAGGATCAGTCTCTTCAACTAAGAGAACATCGAGGCTCTTTTCTTGTATCAAATACAAGCGTTTAGGAGGTCTAGATACCCTTTGTGACATATGTAGTGTGTGTGTAGAAGGTTCATCATCTACTTGAACTTCAGGTTCCTCCATTGGTTTGTTGTTTTTAGGTTAGACTTCATCAAGTTCAACCTGTCTATGATTACCACATTCTGACAAAAATTCTACTTCTAGAAATTTTGCGAAGCGAGCTACGAACACATTTCGATGCTCGGTATCATAGAACAGATATCCCTTCGTATTCGAAGGATATCCAACAAACCTAAACTTTTGCCCTCGAAGCGAAAGCTTATCTTGCTGAGTCATCCTGACATAGGCAGGACAACCCCAAACCTTAATATAATTAAGATTTGGTCTTCTACCGGTCCATATCTCATATGGAGTCGTAGGAACAGCTTTTGAAGGAATCTTATTCAAAAGATGTGCAGCTGTTAAAAGAGAGTAGCCCCATAAATAATAGGGCAAATCTGTAAAACTCAACATAGATCGGACCATATCCAATAAAGTTTGATTTCTCATCTCAGACACTCCATTATGTTGTGGAGTACCTGGAGGAGTATATTGAGCGAGAATCCCATTCTCCTTCATATAATCCATGAACTCACTACTCATATATTCACCGCCTCGATCAGATTGAAGGCATTTAATATATTGACATGTTTGTTTTTCTACTCCATTACAGAACTCTTTGAACTTTTCGATGGTTTCTGATTTATGTCGCATCAGATAGACATAACCGTACCGTGAAAAATCATCGGTAAAGGTAATGAAGTACGAATAATTACTGTGACCAGTCTGACGTAGTGGACCACATACATCAGAATGTACGAGTTCCAGTAAGTTAGTGGTGCGGTGTCCAACACCAGAAAATGGGGCTTTGGTCATCTTACCTTGAATACACGATTCACAAGTTGGATAGGGTTCAATGGTAAGATCTGGTATCAAACCATTCCTAACCAATTGGGTAAGGCGTTTAACGCCTATATGACCTAGCCGCATATGCCAAAGTTCAGTATTATTAACATTAGGTAAACTACATTTATTAATCCCAGTATTCAAAATATCTTTAGAAGTATGCAATGTGTAATGACCATGCTCATTTGGACAACAAAGGATCTGAATATTACGTTTATCATATAAATACAAAGAATAATTCTTAATATTAATACGATAACCTTATGTATCTAATACAAAAATAGATATGATATTTGCTACACATCCCGGTACAACGTAGCAATCATACAACAAAAGGCTCTCATTCGGCAAAGGGATCTCGCATACTCCCACTAGAACTGCATCCAGAGAGTCTCCACTCCCAAAGCGTAATTGCATCTCTCCAGGCTTCAGTTTCTTACTTTCCTTCAGCACTTGCAACGAATTGCAAATGTGAACAGGACAAATAGAATCTAAAATCTAGCTGGATGTAACAGCTTCACAAGCCAGTGAGATATCAATAACTGGAAAAATAAATGTACTTGATGTAGATGTTCTCCTTCTTTATCTGGGCAATGTAGTCAGGACAGTTCCTTTTCCAGTGCCCGACTTTGCTGCAGTGATGGCATTTATCATCAAAAGCCCTATTGGGCTTTGTTATCTTTCCATGCGGTTGAGAACCGAAACCTTTCTTCCTCGCTTTCGTCTTCTTTCCCTTTGACCATGTCTGGGAAGAAGCAGAGAGTGAAGTAGGTTTCAGAGGGCGAGTCGGTACTCCCTTCCTTAGGTCCTCTTCCGCTGTGATCAACATCCTATGCAGTTCATGGTAGGAACAGATAATCCCATTCATGTTGAAATACATTACGAATTGATGATATAAAGCTGGGAGCGAACCAAGAATGACACTCCTACCGAGAATGTCATTTAAAGGGAGATTATGTTGCCTCAGTTGATCGATCAAATCGATCATGTGAAAAACATGTGAGCTTACAACTTGCCCCTCGTCCAGTCGTGCATGGAACAATTCCATCGCAACTTTATGAACAATAATTTGTTCTTGGTTCATGAATGATTCTCTTAATCGCATCATCATACTATACGCATCTGTCATGCCATAATATTGTTTTTTTGAGTCCCGGTGCCAGTGAACTTAAGATGTATGATTTAAATTTTAAATCGTCATTTTTCCAAGCTTGGAAAACTTGGTGTTCCTCCGGTGTTGCGTCCTCAGACACAGCAAGGGGCAGTGGACCCTCAAATACATATCCCAACTTCTCGGAATCAAGGACAATCCTTAAATCCAAATCCCAATCGGCGAAGTTCTCAGCGCCTTTAAGTTTATTCGTATCTAACATACGCGCAAACAAATTAGTCGATTGTGCCGCCATCGCTAATCTATCATATAGATTACGAAAAACGGTTAGCAGAAATAAATCAGTTTCATATAATATCAAAAGCATTAACTAGACCATGGATTTTTAATCTAAAAAGGCCCCTCCCACTAAATCATGCAATACTATAATCCCCAAACAGAATACAAAGATTTAATAATTAAATTAAATACAAATAGTGAAAGGTGGATCCCATGAATATATTTCAGCTCACAACTTTGGCACGGTCTCGCCTACGTATATTCATCAGGTAGACAACTCCTTGTCAATTACTCAATAGTGACTCCTGAGTTTCCGGTCCTGGTCGTTTCTCGTTGTGACAGCTTTGGCACGTTCACAAGGAGACGTACCAAGGTTAAACTCGTTAATGATAAACTCAAGCTACTTGCATAAGCCTGACAGCTTTGGCACGTTCAGGATTCCACTTTCGCTTGAATTTATCTAGTATCTGATATACTTCCAGCATAAATAAATTTCTATCAGCTACACCCTCACAGCTTTGACACGATCTCGGATGTAGGCACAGAAAAATATCCATAAACCGTATTAACAAGACGGACCATGTAACATGCATCAAATATATAATTAACATAAACCTTATTAATTAAGGATTTTCCACAAAAGATTCTTTTAACTTTATTTAATCAAATTAAATAAACACATGCATGTATAAAGTAAAGATTAAATTAAATATTGAATTTAAAAGGCATAATCATATTAGGGTGACCAGAATCAGACTCGCTCTGATACCATTTATTGTTGGGGTTTTATGGCGAAAATCCGGTAACGCAGCGGAATTGCGGAAAATCAAAATTTTCCGATTTCAAAATTTTTCTTGATCAATTAAATAAACTTATTTATTTAATTATCAAATTATTAAATTCTGAAAAATTACACAAGAAATCAAATTTCTTGGTAATAACCGAATTGCCCCACAACTTTGCAAATTGATCATTTTAGTCCTAAAATTGCCAAATACAATTTTGGATGATTCTAAATCATTTCTAAAATGATTTCCAACATGTCCATCACATCAAAATCAGATAACAACAAAATCCCTAATTTTTGCCTAATTGCCGAACTGCCCCAACATTTTCCAATTTTTGCAATTTGGTCCTTTTATGTTTAAACCATGCCAAGATCAAATCCAATTGTAACGACCTGTAGTTTTTACTACTGTACATAACTGTACTGTTACGAAAGGGATGAAGACACATAAAATAAATTATGCTGAGACTAAAAAATACTCATGGAATGACTTTAGGGATGATCGGAGAATTCCTCAAAGTCCCGAGGCGAGACTGTACGGAGTTCCCTTTGGACAGCCCGTGGTATTTGGGGCATAACTTTTTCATATGAACTCCGATTTTTATGAATTTTATATCCTCGAAAATCTGAGATCGAGACCTACAACTTTCGCGTTGAACATTTTCTTAAATTCCGGATTAGAAATGGGTCAAAATCACAAGTCAAAATTTTGGATGAATAGTAACTTCGGACCTAAATGAAAAAGATCTCAAATTTTCTTCATTTTTTACACACTTCTACAATATTCCTAATATCAATTGGGTCTACTATATAAAGGGGCTACTATTCACTATTTCCAAAAAAAAAAAACGAAAATGAAGAGAAAAGAAGAAGAAGCCGGTAGAAAGGAAGAATAAAGAGGAGAAGAATAAGAAGGAAAAAAAAAGAAGAAGAAGAGGAAGAAAAAAAATAGAGAAGAGCTTGGCAATACTTGGAGAGTTTAGAGAGTGAAGAAAACCAAGAGGAAAGAGGTAAGAAATCCATGACCCATTTTTCTAAAATGATGAAGTTTGATGATTTGGCATTTGTGTTGTGTTGTGAACATGAGTATGATAATGAATGTGTGATTCTTTTTGTTTTAAGTCAATAGAAAGGTTGGTAGACATCATTTGTTAAAATTGGGTGTAAATTGGTAAAGTAGATGAAGTGAATTAAAGGTTAAATTTTTGATGAATTGATGGTTTAATGCATGTAGAATGGAGTGTAAGATGATGTATTGTATGTTGGTTTTTAGTATGTAAGTTTTGGAATGTAGTAGAGTTGGATGATTTGAGATTTGGATGAGTATGGAGAAGCAAAACAGAATCCTAGAAACCCAGGTCTCATCGCGACGCAAGAAGGATTGCGCATCGCGACACAAGAGGAAAATGGTGACTGGAATTTGGGCGTTGCGTATCGCGACGCGCAAGGGTTTTCGTCGCGACGCGAGACACAGAATTTCCCAAAAATTAGTTTTAAACCCCCAGTTCCACCCTAGCTTGTTAGAGACCACAATTGGGGTCTCGTTTCAATTCATATACATACCTTACATCAAAATATGATTGTGACAAGCCTCATAGGTAAAACTTATTAACGTACCGTTAAGCTTAGTAGATATCAAGGTATATATATATATATACAAATCAAATTCATGATCCTAGATTATCCTCAGGAATCACAACTCTCTTCGACAATGGATCCAGTACCAGCCAGATTCCAAAACAGTGGGTGGACACTATCTCTTTTACTTACTTTTCATTTTGCATTTTTGTATCAGACTTACTTTTTCTCCAATTAGGGTGTTAGCCAAGTTTTTTTTATATCATATATGATTTAGCATGCTTTGGATAAATGTATTAGAAAATAGATATTTTTTAGTATGATTTTTATGTTTTTCGGGGCATGAGGGAAAAACTCACACCAGTATGCAACTTGAGACAGTATGGAATTGACAGATACAGAGGACATGTGCATATGTAGAGGACTGGGGGGACGGCGATACGTAACGCCCCCAGATCCTAGTTCAGGATTAGGGATGACAGATGCCCCGAAATCCGAATTTCAGAGCTTGGGTGGTAGTGATATGATACAGGGAGCATCAAGAAAACAAACCTCGAAGTATGGATCCAAGCATCCAAGGATGAAGACTAATAATCCATTCAAGTTATTTGGTAATGAAGGGGTCGAAAATATACAAGCGAATGCCTCCTAGAAGGGGTTAATGTTAGTGTTTATTAGAGTGGGCCAACTGTTAGGGGCCCTAGGTTTTAATATTGGTGTTTCTTCTAGAGTGGGCCAAATGTTAGGGGCCCGAGATTTTATTTGTAATAAGGATTATTAACTAGGGTTATTTCTAATTTTTTAACATATTACAATTAGGGTTTCCATTGTATTATTTAAACAAGCTTTTCATTAACAAAATGGATGAATGTTTTAACCAAAAAAATTAATATTTTCGTTAGGCACATTGGTGGTGAGGCCGTGATGGCTAACCATGGAAGTGTGGATTCTCTTCAAAAACTTATCAAATGGGTTGTTGTCCTTTGTGGCGTTTCAAGCAATTAGGGGTTCGTGAGGCTTTGTTCTTCACGGGTTTCTAATCTTCAAACCTCGTTATGCTTTCCTGGGCGCTCATAACAATATTTTGTGGGTTTCACAGTCTTTGTTCTTGCGGGGTTCACAGGAGTTGCATGGATAACAATCTCTTGTGGGTTTGTCTGGCTTTGCTCCAGACAGGTTTTCATCAGGTAGCATAGATCTGCACCCCCAGTTCTAGTTTATGGCTTGGGGGACGGTGATACGTAACGCCCCAAGACCACCAGTTTCAGAGACAGTAGTGGCATGCTTTGGGGGACGGCGATACGTAATGCCCCAAAGTCATGGCTTTGCACTGCTGGCTACAGTTAGGCGTATGGGGGACGTCGATACGTAATACCCTCATATGTCAAGTTTTTCAGACAAAATACACAGATTTCAGAAAGAGTTTTCAGATTTTAGTTACAGTTACAGTTTTCAAAAGAGTTTTTAAAAAAGAAAGTTTCCAGAAATAACAGTTTTATAAGAGATTTTTAGAAAGAAACTCAGAGTTTTAAAACAGAAACCAGTTTTCTTAAAAAGCTATTCTATGAGCTTTCGATTTTAGAACCAAATGTTTTTATAACAATTTTCAGTTTTCATCCACTCACTTAGATCATATAGTGATCTAACCCCCACTCCCAGTGTTTGTTTTGCAGGTATTCCAGGAGGACGAGCTCGAGGGGACGGATACTGATGGCAGTCACTAGTGGGTCTGAGTCCACCAGTCAAGTCAGAAATAGAATAAGAGTCCAGTCTGAGTCAAGTAAAAGTCTTGTATTAGTATTTGAAATATGTGTCTTTATGTATAAAGTTATTAAAGTTAAATTGTATGCCAAGTTGTAAGATTGGGCCACGGTCCCACATATATAAATGATATATATTTATTTAAAGTAAAGCGTATAGTTGTATAGTCGATCAGAGTCAGAGGCTTATGGGGTTAGTGCGATCTATCCCCTGCCGGAGACATCTCCCAGATTGGGGATGTTACAAAGATGGTATCAGAGCATGGTCTATGGAGTCAGTGACTGCATTGGGTAGAGTATTGGGGTCTTATATACTTAGTATGTCCGGGATACTAGTATGCGGGGCACTACCCCTCCAGTATCTGATCCTCGAGTACGTCATCAAGCTCCCCAGACAAATTAGTAAATATTCCTAAGTCATCTGAATCCTTTCTCCGTACTCTAGTTAGGAATCATTCCGTAATCATTCTAGATTACTCCTCGAAGTTCAGTACAAGCTAGATAATTAGATAGTAAGTTCTAAAGAAAGTTGTTTAAGAAAGTAAAAAGTGAAAGAAAAAGCTAAAAAGAGAAGTAAGGTAAATGTAAGAATGATTAAGTAGTCAGAAGTAAGAAAAGATAGAGATACAAGATCATATCAGAAAGAAAGAATAAGAACTTATATTAGTCAATGGAATAGAGAAAACCCCAGCAAGTTTTAGAAGTGCCTAGAAGATGTAAAATATCTTCCCTCCTCAGAACATTCCTTCAAGCCGAATTAGTAGTCTTCAAATACTCCCTATAGATAGTAAAGTCCCATGAGTACCCACCCAGGAAAATAGGAGAGAATGAAAAAGTTAGTAAGCGGAGTAAGGTACAGAAGGAAGATATCTAAGTAATTGGAAATAAATAGAGATAGAGGAATAGAAACAGATAAGAAATACTGAAATCTGTAGTAACAAGAATTAGAGATATGGAGTTATGTAATAAAGGAAAATACCAGAGCCTATAGTAAAGAAGAGTGCAACAGGAAAATACCATAAATGAATATCGAGTAGATTTAAGAAAAAAATTTCTTTCATTCAATCAAGATTCCTTTCCTCATCAGAAAGTTTTTCCAAGTTGATCCAAAAACCCTCGAGTATTTCGCGTAGATAACCAATTCCCCAAATAACCAAGAATAGTTATAGGACAGTAGAAGCAAAAAATCAGGTATAGTTATAGAGGTTTCAAATAGATATGAGGTGCCATGATAATGCATAGATTTTGAATTCCCAAACCTAGGCCCTGACCTACCCAGATCATCTCCCTTCCGTCATAACCAGTTAAGCAAGTTATCCTGATAGAGCCTACCTCATACCCACCTTACATGAGGAATAGACCCTACCAGGACACAGAGCACCAGAATAAGGATACCGAAGCCCGTTGAGGCATACGATGTTTACCCTAGTCCCTACCAGCATAGGCATAGACGACCATAAGAAATCCGACAAGAGTTCACGAAGGATCTCAGAAGATTGATCACCCAAAAAGAGATTAAGGAAGTTTCGAGGTTATTAGGAAGAGAACCCAGTGTAGCTCAGAAAACAAAACAAGTTAGCACAAGGTCTGCAGCACTAGCAAAAGTCCACAGGATAGACCAATACGGTAAAACCTACGGATCAGCCCACCAACTAGTAGAAAACCATGGAAGTATAAAAGAACAGACCTGTGAGGTTGGGGATATTTAGAAGTGAAAAAGATATTAGTATGGACCATAAAAAAAGTGTCATAGTTGTGATTGGTGGCAAGAGTAAAGAACAGAGATTTAGGAAATAGCCAGAAGAGCAAACCACCACTAGACTCAGTAGCATGGCGTAGAGCCAAGGAATAGGATGTGGAGACAGTAAAAAGGAAACAAGAGCGTCAAGAGGATTTAATACGTATAGCGACATAAGAAAAGAAGTTTGGAGACAGCAAGATAAGTGAAGACTTCAAAGGAATCAATAAAGAGTAATGAATCTTAAAACATGGAATAGTTGACCAGGTCCTCGCAGAACCAATGATGACCCTCTCTTCCAGAAACCTTAATTTTAAAAAGCGTGTAACATCTAACCAAATCGTTGTAGAACCTAATTGTAAGGCATACATGCGTATCTGTAGATCCTTGGAGAGTGTATGTACTCACCCTTCTACTTAGCGCCCAATAAAGGAAAAAGAAATACCAGTAAAGAAGAGTAATTGACAGGTCGGGTGAATTGCGAGAAACTAGACAGCCAAATGGATGAGTTAAAAGAGACTTAGATAAGCAGCATGAGCCAGAATAGTTTGGAGTCAAAATAAGTTGAGCTGGTCTAGAGGCCAAAATTAAATTAAGGAGCCTTTATGAAGGTAAAGACTTAAAAATACAAAGAAATTAGGGAGAACAACTCTTAGGATTAAAGTGAGTAACTTATAAAGAGACCCATGATAATGAAAATGAGAAATTAGATAGAGAATAATACTCGAACCCAAGGTTTAACAAGAAGATGCCTTGAGCAATCAAAGATGAGGGACTTTCCAGGGAAGTAAAGATATAAGGAATTCAAAGAACTAAGATGAGAAGGGAAAGGCTATATGAAAAGTAATACCTGAACTGGAGGTTTAGTAAAAGATGTTCTAGATATTCGAGGTTGAATGAGAATTTTTAGAAGAATATAGATCTAAGAAGTTCAAGCAATTGAGATAAGAAAGAAACTTATGTAGCAATGTACGCTTATTAAGGAGGAATAACAAGAGAGTGTAGCAACACTTAGAAGGCCAAACAACAGAGATAAGATAAGAAAAGTACCGAAGCAGTACGAGGGAGTTCTTAGAGAGCATGATCTTAGAAGAACTTCTCAAGAGAGGCAGTAAGTTTGATAGTTGAAGATAATCAAAAGAATAATAAAAGAGACAATCTGACAGTTTTGGTAAGTAGTACCCTAATGTGAGAAAAGATGTCAGACGTATGTACATGAGAATTCTAAGTTTATAGTTCAGCAGTATGCGCGACTAGGCCACCATAACCAGTAAGGCCTCAGAATAAGGTCCCACCCTCCCAACCCTCATTAAACAATAACAGCATAAGTGGATTCTGATGATTGCCTCAGGACATTCCCAGGAACAATTGAAAGTATAATGGGATAAAACTGGAACAAAATACCTTTGGACATAGTTTAAAGACAAAATAAAAGTAAGAGATAGTGCTAGATCAGAAAATTGGGAAAGAAGTTGTTCAGATGGTATGATATAAGGATAAAGTAGTAGTCAAGTATTGACTAAGATGCAAATGAACTAGTGTTAGACACAGTAAAAGATAGAGAAAGCAAAATATATCCTTCGTATAAGGAACCGGAGACTTAGACCACGGGAGTTCTTAGCATAACATAAGACAAGCAGAAGACTAGAAGAGTAAAAATGGGAAAAGTTTAGAAGTAAAGCAGCGGTGGTAGTAAAGAGATACCTAATAAGTAAAGACAAAGTGTGTAACTATAAGGTTTCGTAGTATCGAAATGCAACCAAAGATACCTTACGTGTTGGTTCACATAAAGCACATTAAGTACCCAGCCCCAGACTTAGTTGACCAAACCACTACGGGTTTAGGACGGCCTAAACCATGGGTGTGGGTGGTTTGGTAGATGTACAAGATAGTACATAAATCGAGAGGATAAGTTGCTACAGAGTTGCAACTAGCATATGGAGTGAGTTCTTAAGGTATGACATGTGTACATTTATTTGGGTGATAATCCTTGATAACACTAGCCTTTGGAAGAACAAGTCAGTAAAGAACTCCGTAACCAGACTTGCTGTAGCAATGAAAGTAAAGGTATGAATAACAGTATAAGCATAAGTATACATATAATTAAGCTACCAGTGAAGCCATTGGATAAATGATAATGGTAAGCAAAGACTACATAAAGAGCCCGACCCTACATTATAAGATCTTAAGTTATACGAAATTATAGAGGAGAACCGGTAAGTAACCTATTATAGACACATGTACATATATACGTTCCAGGGTCAAAGGCATAGTAAAAGAGCCCAATTACAAAAAAAAAAAATGGACATAACCCACAAACCTAGAATTATTCAGCTTTGATAACTTATGTGAGTAATGAGCTAAAATAAATAGAGTATAATAAAAGATTCAGAGTATAATGAAGCTCCTTGGAAGCGCAAGATATGAAACAGAAGCCAAGATAATAGAAGGATTAAGGCAAACGTAAGTTAGTTCACAGAATGGTAAAGAGTCCTAGTAGATGAAACAAGATAGTTATGAGTATAAAATATGTCCAGCTAATGGTATAGGAAGAGAGCCCGTAAACCCTCTAATCTATGACAGGGTCCCAAGTTTAGAAAGGATTTGAGGACGAATCATATTTAAGGAGGGGAGAATTTGTAACGAACGGTAGTTTTTACTACTGTAGATAACTGTACTGTTACAAAAGGGATGAAGGCACATAAAATAAATTATATTGAGACTCAAAAATACTCATGGAATGACTTTAGGGATGATCGGAGAATTCCTCGAAGTCCCGGGGCGAGACTGTACGGAGTTCCCTTTGGACAGCCTGTGGTATTTGGGGCGTAACCTTTTAGTATAAACTCCGATTTTTATGAATTTTATGTTGGACAATTATGACCCATAGCGTCACTATTTGTACAGATCATGGTGTTGTTGTACAAATTAACTATGTGACAAAGGAGATTGCATTCTTATCATTTGTGATTAGATCACCTTAGATATATAAATGATAGGAGGTCCCTATGATTAGTTCCTGGATTGAGAATGATATGAGACAGTATCAGTCCACGAAGGATTAATCATTAAATATCCCTAGTCATAGTATTATCGAGATTGGACATCGGTGATACGTAAAAGACTAGTATTGCACTTGTGCACGTTGTGAGGGCATAACGGGCATAGTTCTCATATATTTAAGTATTGGATACTTATGCAAATGCGGTAGGAGGTTGTGTTTTACCGATGGTACGGGAAACAGCTTCGCTCTGGATAGACCCCCTCGGAATTCCATTGGTAGTATGACTATGTGTCTATGGAAGTCCGAAATCAGGGTAGGTGTATTTGGTCTTAACCTGAGACTTGCACCGCTAATACTTGCGACAATCAATATACTTTGGTTGAGGTCGTCCAGGGCTTTAACAGGTTTTGTGTACGCCAATACTGGGTATATTGAGAATCGTAGTGTGTTGGGTGTGATGTTAAGACGGAAGTGTCACTCCAGTCATATGGAGATGATGGTCACGTAGGATATGGTATTGGTTCTCTTTAGTACTGCAGTCATCGGGATAAAATGACAAGGTCATGTTTATCCGATATAGAGACTAGTTACCAGAGATCCGACATGTGCTTCGTACGGGGCAGACACGATTCCAGCCCCAGGCCTAGCACGTGATCATCCGATACTGGATCGAAATACGCAATACCACGTATACTACGCCTGATATAGATCGCTTATTCCTGTAAGCATGTTTCCGGAGAATTGGGTAGGCATGGCCCTTTGCTAGAGGCCAACCTTGTCTTGTGAATCGGAGTAAACGTAGTACGAGGTACTTACGTGTTCAGATTGTCCAACGACCCGATTTACTACCAACATATCCGGGGATCTCATGGGTCGCTTCCTAAAGATTCACCGATGACGTATGACTCACACTTTAATTAATCTGGGATTAATTTAATGAGAGAGAAAATTAATCTGGGATTAATTACAGAGATATTTTATCTGGGATAAAATATCAATTAAAGAGAGAAAACGATTAATTTGGAATTAATCGGTATAATAATATATTTGATATATTATACGAAATTGGATTTCGACGCGGAATTAAGATTAGATTTTAATTCGGGCGAACAATTAATTTAGAATTAATTCGCTAGCGACGTAAATAATGATTTTGCTAGGCGTAATCATTTATTACGACGCAACGAAAAATCTGTTAATTTGGAATTAGCGAACCCGAGCCCGGGATTGTTTACGAGCGCATTCGCATTTCAAATTCGAGTACGGCACGCAAGTCAAATCAAGCGTCAAATCGCAAGTCACATCAAGCGTCAAATCACATGTCACTTTGAGTGATGTGACATTTGAGTGATTGATGTGAGTGGATTTGTGGTGATTGACAAGCATTTAATGTTTTCCTTTTTAGAAATTAAAGAAATGGTAAATGGTTTTATTATATTTTCGAAATTATATAAACCTTTTACATTTTTTTTATTTCAAAAAAACATTTTCTCTCTCTCTTTTTACGGTATTAGGTTTTGGAAACCTTTCCCTCATCTCTTCCCTCTCTTCTTCCTCACGCCCAAGGGGCTGCTGCCTTCTTTCGTTTCTGGTTCAAGACCGAATGCAGTAAAGGGAGAAAAGACATGATTTTGTTGCAAGATCCAAGTGCTAGCACACTCTAGGAGGCATACCAAGGTCTTAGGGCAGTGAGTTCGTGAGCTTGGATGTTTATCACAAAGCTTGGAGCTTCAAAGATCACCCATGGCCGATTCTTAGAGGAAGAAGCAGCCCCCACGCCGAGCAGTCCTCCATGTGCGCAGCTCACTGCCGAGCAAGGAGGAGCAGTGCATTTTTTTGTCTTCGTTGCATCTCTACCGATCAATGTGAGTTATTCCGCACCTCCTTTGATATGTATTCAACTCGTTTTATGCTTGATAAATGATCCTTGGGACTTGATTGAAACCCAACAATGGTATCTTGAGCCATTTGTGCATAAAACGAAATTAGGGTTCTTAGCTCAAATTTGGGGTTTTTTGATTTAAGCATGATTTTGGCAAATTGTTTGTTTAAGTATGCTTGTATATGGATAACTTAGAGTTATATGTAATCAATTTGTTGAAAAATTAATTGGATTGATTTTCCCCAATTTGTTCATTGTGGCCGAATTTGGTTAGCTCCCTAATGTCTTGGATTTTTTATTTTTTGTTCATTGGATGACTTGGAAATCATTAGGGGATGTTGATTTTATGTTTGATTGGGTTCAATTGGATTGAATTTGATTTGGGCATAATTTCCCTCTTTGGCCGAGACACTTGAAGCATGTAATTGGGTTTGATTTTTGTCAAATTATGTTGGACATGATTTATTGATGATAAGCATGATTAATTGGACAAATTTGATGTTTTGGAAACTTTGATTTGGGTAATTAATAATGTTATGCACTTTAGGTTAATTGAATTGTAAAATTGGATTTTTATAATTTAATTATTGGGCTTAAAATTGGATTTGGGCTTTTAAAGTTGTTATTGGGCTTGTTGGGCTTTGTTGTACAAAGTTGGTTTTAGGCAAAATAGGTTGGATCCAATTAGGCCGAAAACCGCATCCAAAAGGCCCAAATGCGACTAATGAACCTTTAAAGTTTAATTGGGCCTAAATTAATTTATGGGCTTATGAGGTAACTCCCGGATTGGATTTTGGTTATTCGGTTTGACCCGAGTTGACCAAAAGTCCACGCCTCAAGAAATTAATTAAAAGCCCATTGGACTTTAATTAAATTAATATTGGATATTAATCGGGCTTTGAGACCCGTAACGATTAAATTCGGAATTTAAGTCGTAAATGTTTATTTTATAAAGTGTAATATTAATTTGGAATTAAATAATGAATTAGAATTAAATGCGTATTAAATTGGATTTAATTATGTAATTTAATTTAATTCGAGAATTCGTACTTTGAGTACGTGTTCGCAATACGAGTTTGACTCGACCAAAATCAAATCTTTGTTTGAACATTGGATGATCACTAATTATCAGATTAATTAATTTGATTAGATTGATTGATAACATGCTTGTGTGAATACATGGTTGTGATGCATGAATAATGTATATCGGATGGATATTAGTCGGGTGGGGCAATTTTGGAAATTGTAATAAATTTGATTTATTAATTGGACCTGCGAGTCCAGCCTTATCTCCTATTTCTTTGTATTCTCGTCTCACCTATTCCCCTCAATGTAAATGAAGTTTCTTTAGAAGTTTAGTGTAACGGGTAGAAGTAAATACAAGTGCTAGCTGGAGAGAGAAAGATAGAGATTTGATCTAGGATCAATGTAAAATATCCATCCGCATATCATTATTATTTTACATATACGCTTTATTATGTGTTTAGAATGCATGTTTAAGGGTGTATGATGACGAGACCTTAACAAAGATAATAAATTGGTTGCCAATTAAACGCGAAAAACCCTCGCTCAACATTAAGCGTCTTTCCTTCCATTGAGTGATTCTCACTCAAGATCCGAGACGGCATTGGTTTGTTGGCCAAAGTCAAGGCCTTTGTCTGTCAAAGATGTGTTTGAATCACGAAGGCTTTGTTCCATATTGGTGTCTTGTCCAAGTTGTGGTTTGTTGGCCAAAGTCAAGACCACTTCTTGTCCATCGACATTGATTACGAAGTTTTCCATGGTCAATGGGTCGCGCTTGACTGGGATCACTAAGTTTGTTGTGCCAAAGCCAAGGCTTAGTTGATTCAGAGGAAAAAGGTTAGGTAATACATTGGATGTATTGGCATATATAAGATATATGTTTCGGACTTGGATGTCCCCCTACCGGATCTAGGAATTGGATTGGATTCAATCGATCTTAGAGATCTACCTAGTTAATTATCATACAATTTGTTGGCCAAAGTCAAGATTGTGTGATATTTAACGGGATCCTAGCCCACTAGGAAACACGGTTTCCCGAGTACTCGACAGAGGGTTGGAGGCTCGCCGAAAAATAGTGGGAGGCAAGAATTGAATTTGCAATATTCGTTCAATTACTCGCCACACGCGCTCATTTCAAATATTTCATCATATCAATTAAATGTTAGTTGGACTAATATTTAAATTGTTGTTTTCAATAAAGCAGTTGGACTGTATTATAATTGATTATATAATTGGATTATAGTAATCAATATATTTGAATTAATTAATTTCAATTTACAGTTGATTTTATAATTGGATTATAGTAATCAATATAATTGAGGTTAATTAATTTAAATTATATTTGATTGTATAGTTGGACTATAATAATCAATATAATACATAGTACCACATATCGTTGATTAAATAGTTGGACTATTAGAATCAAGATATAAAATGAAATATTAGTGTTTAAAATATAATCCTGGGTGAAAATGTATTTAGACGACTATAATTTTCAAATTGGGAATAATATTTCAGGATGGTCCTGGAAATATAATAAGTTAGTTTATTTGATAAAATAACAAATTAAGCCTAAGTCTGAGTTAAGCAAATAAGTGGAACATGATATTTGGAATATTCATGTAATGATAACTTTAGTGCTTAATCCATTATACTTGTCATATAGACTCCTTAATTTCCTTATCAGAATTAAGAATTAGATTCTTAAAGTATGATATTGAAATTGAAGGATCTTCATAAATCTATACTTAGATTTTAGAAGTAAAATAAAAATTGCAATAAATAATTCTTGGAGAGTTAATGACTAATCTCAAGGAGACAAGTCAAAGTTTGCAATTTGGCAAGTAGCGCAAAGCGCACCTTACTTCGATATTCTAGAAACTCATGGCTTGGCCAAAGGCTTCTGGAGTATTGAAATGGGCAAAGGGAAAATCATTACAGTCTTCTGGGAAGATATAGGACATATCCTAAGAAGGAATTGAAGACGAGCAAGGCTCTGACTTTAATTATGATTGTCATAAATATATTCATTACTAGTATTTAAAATTGGATTTTAATAGTTAGAGTGTTATATAAATATATATATTGATGTTCAGAATCTGTTTTGAACAGGATACTGACTTCAATAGAGATTTATCTGCGAATTGGAAACGGGAAGAAAGTCGCTGTTTTAACCGTAGAAACCTAAGTTTAAGAACTACCATTTGGGTATGTACTTAAATTAGGATACTGTTATAATGTAACTAGTTTGACTAGGAACATTATCTTTATATCAGTGTTTAATCCGTTGCGGATTGAACCTTTATATTTTAGAACACTAAAGTGTTTTATTATATAAAGATGATATTAAGATAAACACATTAGATGTGAACAACAGAATTTATATTTAGAATATAAATAAATCTCACAAGTATATAATGATAAACAAATAGCTCAAACTGATTTGATCAGTTGAAACTTAAAGTGGCAATGTTGTCTGGGACACATTAAACAAGAATCGTATATCCGTACTTTTGAAGAGCGGGTACCAGGACTGATTTGATTCCAATCAAATAAAGTCTACGAATCTAGTTTATTGGGCAAAGTGCCTAAAACACTATTTACTTGGTAAAAGTGCAAATGCCACCGACCTGTTAGCCCTAGTTCATAGTGAAGCAAGTGGGCCCATGTCTAGCTAGGCTAGATGTGGATATGAATATTTCGTGACCTATATGGATGTGGCATCGCGTAATGGTTATGTGTTTCTTTTGAAGAACACAAATCGGAAACTTTTACAGTTTCGACATGAAATAGACAAACAGATCGGCTAAAGTATTAACCGTTACGGTAAGACCGTAATGGAAATTTCTTAAGCAATAAGTTTCTAAATACTTGAAAGAGTAAAGTATTCTTTCAAAAGAGGACTCCTCACGGAACACGTCAATTTGACGGTGTGTCCGAAATGAGTAACCGAATTTTATTAGACATGATTAGGTTAATCATGAGTCGCTATGAGCTACCATTTCCTTCAACGGATAAACATTAACAGTGCAGCACTTGTTTAGAATAAGGTCCTATTAAAATCTGTTTGACATATTTCATATTAGATATGAACAGGAAAGAAACCGGGTTTCACATTCCTGAAAATTTGGGTATGCTGAGCATATGTTTGGATGATACCAAACTAAAACCCAAATTGGATAAATGCCAATTGAAGGTTATCCTAGGGATACCATAAGTATTGTATTTATACAACTCACTAAAGAACAATGTAATTGTTGCTCGCCATGTGGTTTTCCTAAGAGGAATACCGATATGCAGTGGTAAGTGGGAGGATAGTAAAACTCGATGAAAATCGAAGTAATACTATTCTAGGCATCAAATCCTAATGGAACATAAATAGTTCATCAAGGATGCAACTATTACTATTAATCTTCGAATACACAAGAACCGCGTGAGTCGAAGAGAGTCAGAAAATAACCTGGGGTATGGGTTTCTGATCTCACCTTGTAAAGATGTCGATCTTTTGAGGTATACCAACTGACTACGTATGAGGAAGTGATACAAGGTATCGACTCCCAATTATGACAAAGTGTCATGAGTCCGAAATGGATTCCATGTATATCAACTATGTTTGGACACTAGTTGACGTACCGCAAGGCATTATGCCTACTGGTACTTTATAAGTCTTCAAGGAAGACGTACATGGATGGCAACGTACCAACGTGTAAAGCTAGGCTTTCAGCGGAAATGTATCGTTATCAACATTGTGTTGATTACGATTCAACCTTTTAAATGTTTCCATGGTAAATCCATTTGGATAATGCTTGCTAAAGATGCATGTTTCATTTATGAAATATGACAGCTGGACGGAAAATCGCTTTCCTGAAAATGAAACCTTTTGGAGGATGTTTGCAACATCCTGACGATTTTGTCGTACCAAAACTAGCAAACAAGGTTTGCGGGTTATTCGATCCATGTTTGGATTTAAGCAAGCATTGGTTCTAGGAATTATCGTTTTGATGTAATCATAATAGTTTATGATTTAATTCAAAACGAAAAGGATTCTTGTGTATATAATAGGGTTAGTGGGAGCGCACTGACAGTGGCTGTCCTATATAAATAATGATGACATGTCATTTCTTGGAAATGATATTCCCATAAATAATAATCGGTGAAAGCTTGGCTTTCGAGAACACTCTCCGAGAAATTGTACATTGAAAAATGTACGCGACCTAGTATCTCATACGCTTTGAGCATATGATTCACAAATAGGCCAATCCAAGTGATAGTCACTGGATTGATATTAAGAACATCCGTTAGTATCTTAGAGATCTAAGGATGCTGTCTTAAACCTTGGAGAAGGAGAACTTGAAGTGACTGGGATCACTACTGCAAGTTTCCTAAACCGATAAAGACGACTGAAAGTCGCAAACGGTACTATACAGTTTGAATAACGGTACAGTGAGTTGGAAATCTTCCAAGCAAGATATTGTTACCGAATAAACAACAAATGCGGATTAATTGCTGCAACTGAGGCGGCAATAGAAGCCTTCTGGGTCAATAAACAAATCTAATTAGATTAGATATAGTTCTGTTAGCAGCTGAGCTAGGCGTCAGCACAGGCTAAAGAATTAATGGTCTCATCAACGATCCAGATAAATACTTCGACTATTCATCTGATTCGTTCGGATCATACATCGTGGCGATGTGATGATCGAATAAATCGCATCAGACGATAATCATGGAAATCCGCTGACGAAAGCATTTTTCAGCAATTTGAGCCAACCGTACATAGTTCGGGTGTCAAGCACTCGAGTGACTGGCTATAGGCCAAGTGGGAGATTGTTGGACAATTATGACCCATAGCGTCACTATTTGTACAGATCACGGTGTTGTTGTACAAATTAACTATGTGACAAAGGAGATTGCACTCTTATCATTTGTGATTAGATCACCTTAGATATATAAATGATAGGAGGTCCCTATGATTAGTTCCTGGATTGAGAATGATATGAGACAGTATCAGTCCACGAAGGATTAATCATTAAATATCCCTAGTCAGAGTATTATCGAGATTGGACATCGGTGATACGTAAAAGACTAGTATTGCACTTGTGCACGTTGTGAGGGCATAACAGGCATAGTTCTCATATATTTAAGTATTGGATACTTATGCAAGTGCGGTAGGAGGTTGTGTTTTACCGATGGTACGGGAAACAGCTTCGCTCTGGATAGACCCCTTCGGAATTCCATTGGTAGTATGACTATGTGTCTATGGAAGTCCGAAATCAGGGTAGGTGTATTTGGTCTTAACCTGAGACTTGCACCGCTAATACTTGCGACAATCAATATACTTTGGTTGAGGTCGTCCAGGGCTTTAACAGGTTCTGTGTACGCCAATACTGGGTATATTGAGAATCGTAGTGTGTTGGGTGTGATGTTAAGACGGAAGTGTCACTCCAGTCATATGGAGATGATGGTCACGTAGGATACGGTACTGGTTCTCTTTAGTACTGCAGTCATCGGGATAAAATGACAAGGTCATGTTTATCCGATATAGAGACTAGTTACCAGAGATCCGACTTGTGCTTCGTACGGGGCAGACACGATTCCAGCCCCAGGCCTAGCACGTGATCATCCGATACTGGATCGAAATACGCAATACCACGTATACTATACTACGCTGATATAGATCGCTTATTCCTGTAAGCATGTTTCCGGAGAATTGGGTAGGCATGGCGCTTTGCTAGAGGCCAACCTTGTCTTGTGAATCGGAGTAAACGTAGTACGAGGTACTTACGTGTTCGGATAGTCCAACGACCCGATTTACTGCCAACATATCCGGGGATCTCATGGGTCGCTTCCCAAAGATTCACCGATGACGTATGACTCGCACTTTAATTAATCTGGGATTAATTTAATGAGAGAGAAAATTAATCTGGGATTAATTACGGAGATATTTTATCTGGGATAAAATATCAATTAAAGAGAGAAAACGATTAATTTGGAATTAATCGGTATAATAATATATTTGATATATTATACGAAATTGGATTTCGACGCGGAATTAAAATTAGATTTTAATTCGGGCGAACGAATTAATTTAGAATTAATTCGTTAGCGACGTAAATGGTGATTTCGCTAGGCGTAATCATTTAATTACGACGCAACGGAAAATTCATTAATTTGGAATTAGCAAACTCGAGCCCGGGATTGTTTGCGAGCGCATTCGTATTTCAAATTCGAGTGCAGCACGCAAGTCAAATCAAGCGTTAAATCGCAAGTCACATCAAGCGTCAAATCACATGTCACTTTGAGTGATGTGACATTTGAGTGATTGATGTGAGTTGATTTGTGGTGATTGACAAGCATTTAATGTTTTCCTTTTTGGAAATTAAAGAAATGGTAAATGGTTTTATTATATTTTTGAAATTATATAAACCTTTTACATTTTTTTTTTATTTCAAAAAACATTTCTCTCTCTCTTTTTACGGTATTAGGTTTTGGAAACCTTTCCCTCATCTCTTCCCTCTCTTCTTCCTCACGCCTAAGGGGCCGCTGCCTTCTTTCTTTTCTGGTTCAAGACTGAATGCAGTAAAGGGAGAAAAAACATGATTTTGTTGCAAGATCCAAGTGCTAGCACACTCTAGGAGGCATACCAAGGTGTTAGGGCAGTGAGTTCGTGAGCTTGGATGTTTATCACAAAGCTTGGAGCTTCAAAGATCACCCATGGCCGATTCTTGGAGGAGGAAGCAGCCCCCACGCCGAGCAGTCCTCCATGTGCGCAGCTCACTGCCGAGCAAGGAGAGCAGTGCATTTTTTTGTCTTCGTTGCATCTATACCGATCAATGTGAGTTATTTCGCACCTCCTTTGATATGTATTCAACTCGTTTTATGCTTGATAATGATCCTTGGGACTTGATTGAAACCCAACATTTTATATCATCGGAAATCTCATATCGAGACCTACAACTTCCACGTTGAATATTTTCACAAATTCGGATCAAATATAGGTCAAAATCGCAAGTCAAAATTTTGGATGAATTGTAACTTCGGACCCAAATGGAAAATATCTCAAATTTTCTGAAGAGAAGAAGAAGAAGAAGAAGAAGAATGATGAGGATGAGGAGGAGGATGAGGAGAAGGATGAGGAAGAAGAAGGAGGATAAGGATTAGGAGGAAGAAGAAGAAGAAGAAGAAGAGAAGAAGAAGAAGAAGAATTCTAGCAAAACCACTCATTAGAGCCATCGTTACCCATTGGTCGTTAAAGCGGAGAAGAAGAAGAAGAAGAAGAAGAAATCTCTTTGGTCTTCTACCAAATCGATAAAATTGTTCTGCCCTCTTCTCCACCCTCTTTCTTTGCTCTGCTCTTTCCCTTCTGCTGTCGTTCACTTCTTCCCCTTGTTTCCCATCTTTTCGTCTATGTCTCTGTCTGTTTTGCCTGTGGTGGGGCCGCGCCTCCCTGGTGTTGGCCGCAAGGCTATTAGGGTTGTTTCTCGTGACTCTTTGGCTCATACAGCCTCCTCGTCTCCTGTGGATCTTGGATTAGGTCGTTTGGTTTCTGTGCAAGGTCCTACGAGCTCGTCTGCGGCCTGCTCGCCGGTGCCGGCGCCTGCGTCTAGTACCAAGCCCTCTTTATCTGTTGGTGTCGCTCTTCCTACTTCTGGCTCAGTGTCCCTTGATTTGGTTTCTACATCTGATAGCGTTCTCGGTGGGGCTGGGTATGGCGTACCCTCTGGTTCTGTTAACGCCTCTTGTGGTTCTGGTATAGGGGTTGAAGGGGGTTCAGATGTCTCTGGTTCTGGTCTTGGTCTTGTCAGGGGTTCTATTGCTCGCTCGAGTTTTAATGGTTCTGGGATTGGCACAACTTCTGAGTCTGTTTGTGTTGTTTGTGTTTCTGGACTCGGTATTGCAGGTGGATCTTCTGGCAGGTTGGACTCTTGTGCAGTGGGTTTGGTGAATGGTGGCTTTGTTTGTAGTGTTGGTGTTAACGTTATTGGTGTTGAGGGTGGCTCTAGTGGTGGGAGTCTTCCTGGTTCTGATATTGTGAATTTGCCGGTTAACCCTTCTGTTATGCACCCAGTTTGTGAGACCTTGGCTGCTAATTCTGCTTCCGTTGTGACTGGTTTGTGTGACTCTGTTAGTCAGGATGCTGTGTTTGAATCTGGTCAGGTTGCTACTACTGTTGCAGGTGAGGCTACTGCTGCTGTTTCAGTCTTGACTGTGAATGAGGCTGGTGTTACCGTGAGGGCTAGGGCTAGTAACATTTTATGATTCTGTCCTGCCTTCTGGGTTTGTTTCTGATTTCGTTTCGCCGGGTATGAAATTGAGTGATTCTGTTGGTGGTGCGAGTGCCTCGGGGGCTGTTAAGGTAGATGGTTTGGGTCATACTGTGTGTGTCTCATGCAGTCGCTTTGGGGGCTAATCCTAAGAGTTATGCTAGTGCGCTGAATGAACCTAAAGGAGTAGATCTTCTTGACTCGGCTTGTTTTTCTACTGCTTTGCACTATGTTCAACCAATGTTATTGATGGCAAGGTTATAGTGTGCCCTCCTGCTGAAGTTATTGAAGAAGGTAGTGTGTATTGGCGGAGTACATTAGTTGGTTACTTTGTGGGTAAAAGACTTCATTTTCAAACTGTCAACTCTATTGCACACAAGTTATGGGGGAGGCTAGGCTTGCTAGAGGTTCTCACCTCCGATAATGGTTTCTTTTTGTTTAGATTTAATAGCCTTAAAGAGGCTAGTGTGGTGTTGGATGGAGCCTCATGGCATATGGCTAATAGACCGTTGGTTCTCAAACTTTGGCATCCTGATTTATCTTTGACTAAGGAGGACTTGTTCAAGGTTCCGGTATGGATCAGACTCTATGATCTGCCTATTACTTTATGGACGGCGAAAGGAATTAGCTGTGTTGCTAGTGCAGTTGGTAATCCTCTCAATGCTGACCATGTTACCATTTCCAGGAAACGGCTCAGTTTCGCTCGTGTTTGTGTTGAGATTGATGCTCGGAACCCCATAGCTGAGGAGATTGTTTTCCAAAATCCTAATGGTACTAGGGTACCTATTAGGGTTGAGTTCGAATGGGTTCCTGTGAAATGTTCCACTTGTGAAGTTTTTGGCCACTCAGTGAATTCTTGCCCTAAAAAGGCTCCTAGTAAGGAGGTTTCTAAACCTTCTCAATCCTGGATTCCCAAGCCTTCTATTCCGTCTATGGATAAAGCTGCTATGGTTGACACTACTAAGGAAGTAGAGGGTGTCTGGATCCCGGTCACTAAGAAAAAGAAAGGCAATGGAGCATCTGTGACTACCCCTATTAGCTCGAGTGGTGATGTGACTCAGGATGTTTACACTGACAGGACTCTTGTTTTGGGTGAATGCTCTTCTAATGGGTTGGATTCGGCTCTGGTTACTCATCATTTGCCTGTGGCTTCTTCTGAAACAGTTTCTGTGGAGGCAGTTGGAAATATGGAAGGTGAGTGTTCCTTTGCTTCTTCACATCTTGTTGAGGGTCCCCCTAAGTCTGAGTTAGCTGAGTCCTCGCCCTCTGTAGCTTTTGATTCGCCTACCCTCATTGTTAACAATTTGGCTAATAAGGCCATTGACTCTCTGGATTTCAAGAAATTGGCTTATGGTAATAAATCTAGAAAGGGTTCTGGTGGTAAGAGGAGTCAGAAACGGCAGTCCCCTAGGGGGGGTCGTCGGCGCTGATTTGGTTGGTTTGGACCTAATCTTCTCTGTTTTAATGATTTTTGGTTGTTGGAATATTCGAGGTCTCAATGACCCATTAAAACATGCTGAAGTTAGGAGGTTTCTTTGTGATGAGAAGCTCTCGTTGTGTGGTGTAGTTGAAACCAAGGTTAAGGAGGTTAATTTTGTGAATGTCTCTCGTGCGATTAATCCCTCATGGAAGTTTTTTTCCATTCTGATGTTAGCCCGTTTGGTCGTATCTGGGTTTGTTGGAACCCTAGTGACATTGATGTTAGCATTATTCACTCTTCAGTTCAAGTTATTCATTGCAGCGTGTCTCATATTTCTGGGATGTGGAATTGTGTAGTTTCGGTGGTTTATGGTGAGTGTGACTACGAGAAGCGTCGGGAACTTTGGGCTGACCTGATTTCTAGTGGTAGTGTTTTTGATGATTCTCCGTGGCTTGTTTTGGGAGACTTCAATGCCATTCGTTCTCCGATTGAGCATTGTGGTGGGTCTGTGGCTTGGCCGGCTTGGAAAGATGATTTGGGCTGCTGTTTGGGTCAGGCTGGTTTGGATGATCTTCAGTTCTCTGGTTGTCAGTTTACTTGGTTTAATAAGCAGATTCAGTCTCCTATTTGGCGTAAGCTGGACCGTGTTCTTGTTAATTCTTCTTGGGAGTGTTTCTTCCCGGGTTCTTCTGCCCGCTTTCTCCCCCCCTCGGATTTCTGATCATTCTCCAAAATCCGCTTTAAATTCTTTGATTTTTTGGCTGATCATCCTGATTTTCTCTCTGTTGTGGCTAGGGCGTGGTATATTGATGTTCATGGTACTCCTATGTTCCGTTTATGTTGTAAGTTGAAGAGTGTTAAGTTGGCCTTGAAGAAGTTTAATGTTGAGCATTTCTCTAAGATTCTGTGTGTCGAGTCTTGGAGATTAGGAAGGAGTTGGACAGAGTGCAATGTGCTTTACAGGACTACCCTAGTGACCCTGCTCTGCTAGCTGAAGAAGCTAGCCTTTCGTTACGGTATGGAGACTTGAGTCGGGCTGAGGAAGGCTTCAATAGACAGAAATCTCGTGTTCAGTGGCTTAACCTTGGGGATCAGAATACTAAATTCTTCTTTACTGCTATGAAGAGTTTTCACGGTCGCAGCAAGATTACTACTATCACTAAGGAGGATGGGACCCGTTTGGAGGAAGATGTATTGGTTAGAGATGAGTTTGTTTCTTTTTTTGAGACTCTTTTAGGTCCCCAGCATGGTCAGCAGGATTTTGATAGGGGGGCCATTCAATCTGCCATTTCTAGACATGTGACTGTCGAACAGAGTGAGACTCTTTCCCGGGAGGTTTCAGACGAGGAGATTAAGGCTGTCCTTTTCGCGTTGAAGGACAATAAAGCTCCAGGCCCAGATGGGTTTACTTCGGGTTTCTTTAAGAAGTCTTGGAATATTGTTGGGAATGATGTTCTTTGTGCTATTCACTCTTTCTTTTCTTCTGGGCGTCTCTTGAAGCAGGTTAATGCTACTTCTATTGGTCTGATTCCTAAGATTCCTAACCCTTCTCAGGTTAAAGATTATAGGCCTATTTCTTGTTGCAATACTATTTACAAGTGTATTGCTAAGCTTATTGCGAATAGGATCAAGGTTATCCTTCCTTCGGTGATCAGTCATAATCAATCTGCTTTTGTTGCGGGACGGCGTATCAGCGACAATATTCTTTTATGTCAGGAATTGGTTCGGAATTATCACCGGACTGGTAGTTCCCCGAGATGTGCTCTTAAGATTGACTTGATGAAAGCTTATGACTCTGTTCGTTGGGATTTCTTGGTTGAGGTGTTGCAGACTTTTGGTATTCCTGAGAGGATGGTGGGTTGGATTCAGGAATGTATGACTACTACCAGGTTTTCTTTGTCTATTAATGGAGAGTTGCATGGTTTTTTCTCTGGGGGTCGTGGGTTGCGACAAGGTGATCTTATGTCTCCTTATCTCTTTCTTATGGCTATGGAAGTTCTGTCAGGTCTTCTTCGTAACATGGCTCTTAATCCGGGTTTCAAGTTCCACTGGACCGTATTACTCATCTCTGCTTTGCGGATGACCTTATGATTTTTTGTAAAGCAGATGCATCCTCGGTTTCCTTGATCAAGGATTGTCTCGGGCAGTTCAGTGGTTTATCAGGTTTGTTCCCGAATCCAGCTAAAAGTCATTTCTTCTCTTCTGGTATCTCTTCTACCATTCAGGCCCAACTGCGTCATGTTTTGGGGTTCCAAGTTGGGGTTCTTCCAATGAGGTACTTAGGAGTCCCATTGATCTCTACTAAACTTCGGGCCTCAGATTGTGCTTCTCTTGTGGATCGTATTGTTATGCGTGCTAAAGTTGGAGTAGTAAGTTTCTCTCTTTTGCGGGTCGGCTTCAGCTTATTAAGTCGGTTTTGTTCTCCATTCAAGTTTATTGGTCTTCCTTATTTATTCTTCCTAAGTCTGTTATTAGGAAGGTGGAGACGATTCTGCGTTCTTTCCTTTGGAAGGGTAGTGCGCTTACCTCTAATGGGGCGAGAGTGGCTTGGAGTAGAGTTTGTTTACCTTTAAAGGAGGGGGGGCTGGGGATTAAGAGTTTGGATACTTGGAATAGAGCGGCTATTGTTAAGCACATTTGGTTTCTTTGTTCTGGCCAGGTTTCATCTTGGTCGAATTGGGTCCACTCTTATTTGTTGAGGGGGAGAAGTTTTTGGGAGGTCCCATGTCCTACTGATTGCTCTTGGAGTTGGCGTAAGATCTTGGAGCTTCGTTCTTGGTCCCGGCGGCGGATGAGAGTTAGGATTGGGAATGGTGAGAAAACTTTATTGTTGTTTGATTACTGGCATCCTCTGGGCCCGATTGTGGACACGATGGGTGAGAGAGTGATTTATGACTCTGGCTTGGATAGGATGGCCACAGTTGCTTCCATTATCTCTGATTCTACTTGGCGTTGGCCCCCATCTAGGTCTGCTGCCCTTGTTGACTTGGCTCAGTCCCAGCTTCCGTCTCCTTCTAGTTTGAGGGAGGACGTGCTGGTTTGGGAGGATGATAAGAGGGGGAGATTTTCCGTGGGTAGTGCCTGGAATGCCATGCGTACTATGGGAAACTTGCTGCTTTGGTCTCGAGTTGTTTGGTTCCGGAAGGCTATTCCCCGCCATTCCTTCTTACTTTGGATGTCTATTCAGGGAGGCCTTTGTACCCATGATAGTTTGATGAGGTTTGGTATCTCTACTTGCTCGCGTTGTATTCTCTGTGGTTGTTCAAGTGATGACACTAATCATCTTTTCTTCCAGTGCACCTTCTCTTCGAAGGTCTGGTAGTCTGTACTGGCTATGTGTGGGATAGATTGGACTCGCCGGGATTGGCGTCAAACTGTTGAGTGGTTATGTCAGTTCACTGATGCCTCCCTATGTCACTTTCTGGTTTGTCTGTCCTTTGCAGCGACAGTCTACCATATTTGGAGGGAGAGGAATGCTCGCACTCATGATATGCCTTTTCGGCATGTTTCTACTATTCTTTATGATATTGTCTTTGATGTTCGGAACCGTGCTAGCCTTTTACGTAAGGTGGAACCATCTTATGACAATAAATGGCTTCACTTTTCTTGGCACTTGCCCGTTGACATCTTCTGATTGTTCTTTTGCTTGTAGCCTTTCGGCTTTTCTTCTAGGAGGGCTTGTCCTCTCTAGTTGCCTGGGGTATGCCCCTTTGCTCTTTGTATAGTTTTCTTTTGGTTATAATACTTACTTTATCCAAAAAAAAATCCTGGAGAGTTTAGAGAGTGAAGAAAACTAAGAGGAAAGAGGTAAGAAATCCATGACCCATTTTTCTAAAATGATGAAGTTTGATGATTTGGCATTTGTATTGTAATGTGAACATGAGTATGATGATGAATGTGTGATTCTTTTTGTTTTGAGTCAATAGAAAGGTTGGTAGACCTCATTTCGTAAAATTGGGTGTAAATTGGTAAAGTGGATGAAGTGAATTAAATGTTAAATTGTTGATGAATTGATGGTTTAATGCATGTAGATTGGAGTGTAAGATGATGTATTATATGTTGGTTGTTAGTATGGAAGTGTTGGAATGAAGTAGAGTTGGATGATTTGAGCTTTGGATGAGTTTGGAGAAGCAAAACAGAATCCTGGAAACCCAGGTTGCGTCACGACGTAAGAAGGACTACGCGTCGCGACACAAGAGGAAAATGGTGACTGGAATTTGGGCGTTGCGCGTTGCGACGAGAGACACAGAATTTCCCCAAAATCAGTTTTAAACCCCCAGTTCCACCATAGCGTGTTAGAGACCACCCTTGGGGTCTCATATCAATTCATAAACATACCTTACATCAAAATATGATTGTGACAAGCCTCGTAGGTAAAACCTATTAACGTACCGTTAAGCTTAGTAGATATCAAGGTTTATTTTATTATATTTATATATATATACAAATCAAATTCATGATCCTAGATTATCCTCAGGAATCGCATCTCTCTTCGGCAATGGATTCAGTACCAGCCAGATTCCAAAACAGTGAGTGGACACTCTCTCTTTTACTTACTTTTCATTTTGCATTTTCGTATCAGACTTACTTTTTCTCCAATTAGGGAGTTAGCCAAGTTTGTTTTTATATCATATATGATTTAGCATGTTTTGGAGAAATGTATTAGAAAATAGATGTTTTTAGTATGATTTTTATGTTTTTCGGGGCATAATGGAAAAACTCACCACAGTATGCAACTTGAGACAGTATGGAATTGACGGATACAAAGGACATGTGCACATGTAGAAGACTGGGGGGACGACGATACGTAACGCCCTCAGATCCTAGTTCAGGACTAGGGATGACAGATGCCCCGAAATCCTGGTTTCAGAGCTTGGGTGGTAGCATAGATCCACACCCCCAGTTCTAGTTTCTGGCTTGGGGGATAGCGATACGTAACGCCCCAAGACCACCAGTTTCAGAGACAGTATTGGCATGCTTTGGGGGACGACGATACGTAACGCCCCAAATTCATGGATTTACACTGCTGGCTACATTTAGGCGTATGGGGGGACGACGATACGTAACGCCCTCATACGTCAAGTTTTTCAGACAAAGACACATATTTCAGAAAGAGTTTTCAAATTTCAGTTACAGTTACAATTTTCAGAAGAGATTTTAGAAAAGAAAGTTTCCAAAAATAGCAGTTTTATAAGAGATTTTTGGAAAGAAGCTTAGAGTTTTCAAACAGAAACCAGTTTTCTTCAAAAGCTATTCTATGAGCTTTCGATTTTAGAACCAATTGTTTTTATAATAGTTTTCAATTTTCGTCCACTCACTTAGATCGTATAGCGATCTAACCCCCCACTCCCAGTGTTTGTTTTGCTGGTATTCTAGGAGGACGAGCTCGAAGGGACAGATACTGATGGTAGTCACTAGTGGGTCTGAGTCCACCAGTCGAGTCAAAAATAGAATAAGAGTCCAGTCTGAGTCAAGTAAAAGTTTTGTATTAGTATTTGAGATATGTGTCTTTATGTATAAAGTAATTAAAGTTAAATTGTATGCCAAGTTTTAAGATTGGGCTACGGTCCCACATATATATATGATATATATTTATTTATAGTAAAGCGTATAGTTGTATGGTAGATCAGAGTTAGAGGCTTATGGGGTTAGTGAGATCTATCCTCTGCCGGTGACATTAGACCCGGCCACGGTTCCGGTCCGGAACAAAAAAAAATTAAGAAAAATTTATAAATTAAAATCTAAATTACTAATATATCTCTAATAATGGTAATAAAACGGTTATATTTAGGGGCATTTTTGGTATCAAAAAAATTCTAAAACTCTATAAATAGGATTCATTTTTCATTATTTCAACACACTAAATTCTCAACTCTCTCATTTTCTATAATTCTCTTATTCTCAATCTCAATTCAGTACAATTCTCTTATAATCTTATTCTTATTCTCAATCTCAATTCAATTAGTTGTTAATTTGTTATCATTCGCAAATCGCAATTATTCAATTTTCTTATTTTTCTTCCTAATTTCTCAAACGAAAATGGCAAGCTCATCTGAGAATATAATGTCAAATATGCCAACCCAAGAGAGCGGCCCTAGTGTCGGTGCACAATCACGGAGAAGAGAAGTTAAGGCTCGGTCCTCGGATATTTTCAAAATTCATTTTCATTTGGAACGCCTAAAAGATGATACACAACGAGCAATTTGCACCTATTGTGGGGTTACCTATAAATTTTCTGGTGGATACGGCAATATGATCAAGCACATGGAAAAACATCATCCGGTTGAAGGTAATTTTTGATGAATATGGTTTACTGCACAAAATTTTAACAATTGGATTTGATAATGCATCTGCAAATACTGCATCCATCAATGATTTAAAATCCTTATGTCAACCAAATTTAGGGGGTCAATTTTTTCATATTCGTTGTACATGTCATTTCCTTAACTTATATGTTCAAGACGGTCTAAAATTATTATCACCTTTCCTTGATCCAATTAAAACGGCACTTAACTGTATTTGGTCATATTCTCAAGTTAGGAGAGAATGGACGAAGTTTTGTAAAATAAATGGTATTAAACCGATTAAATTTTCAAGAGATGTTCCAACACGTTGGAATTCAACTTATTTTCTTTTATGTCAAACATTTCAATACAAAGACGAATTATGTAGTTTTTTTTCTCAACATGTTCAAAATATCACACTTTATCCTAGTCAATGGGATATTTGTAAATTTTTTTAGATATTTTAAAAGTTTTTAATTACGCTAATTTAATTTTTAGCGGTGTTTATTATCGTACATCATATTTATTTGTTCTTGAAAGTTTGAATATTATTGGTACTTTGGATGAACATGCTGAAAGTAGCGATCCTAATGATTATGTTTTGTTCGAAGCCATTACTGCTATGAAGGTAAAATGGTTGCATTATTTTAGAGAAATTCCTTTACTTTATCTTATTGCTGCTGTTTTTGATCCTAGATTTAAATTAGAAGGTTTGAATGGTGCTTTACAAGCTTACTATGGTTATTTAGGAATATTAGCTGAAATTGATATTACAAGAATAATGACGAAGTTAAGAAATGGTTTAATTGATTTATTTAATGATTATATTGTAAGATATAACTTAGGAACATTAGGTGAATCTAGTAGTAGCGAACCGGTAATTCAAACAAGACTTAGCGCAGGAGATCGTTGGTTATTACAATGAAATAAAAAAGCTAGGGATACGACAACTAATAACCCTGAATTGGATAATTATTTATCTACAAATTTCGAGTTTTCTACTGAAAGTTTAGTTAGTAAAAATTTTAAAATCCTTGAATGGTGGAACCGACATCAAAATATATATCATGTTTTATCAATTATTGCTAAAGAGATATTGGCAGCACCTATTTCCACCGTTGCGGTTGAGCAAGCCTTCAGCTTGGGAGGCAATATATTGGAAGCTAGGCGATCTTCATTACATCCAAGCACTTTAGAAGCAACAGCTTGTGTGGATGATTGGACTCGAGCTGATCTGAGACAACAAGAAGATGCCCCCGATGATTTTGAAGATTTGTTCGATAATGCATCTGCAAGTGCAATAATAAGTGCAAGCGGAACCGAAGCCGAAGGATCAACTGATAATGATGATTGATAATTGTAAAATTGTAATTTACAAAGGGTATATGTCTTAAAATTGTAATGGAACTACGTGAGCTTTGATTCCTCTCACACTTGAATGATACGTAGGCAACTTAAATTTTTAAAAATTTAAGCTCAAGCTCTTCAATGTAATAATTTTATTTATTTATAAAATTAATCTCATTTATTTTAATTAATTTTCAAAATTTTTAAAAAAAGGTTTGGAACCGAACCGGTCGGTTCCGGTTCGGTTCAAGGTTCTGGTTCCACTTAAGTGTGGAACCGGAAACTGGCCGGTTCGGTTCGGTTCCGAACCGGAACCGAACCGCCGGCCGAGTCTAGGTGACATATCCCAGATCGGGGATGTTACACCAATCAACTCAAAAATTAACATGTAACATATACACACTATAATACATCACATATATGAAAAGCCCCAAATTTGGAAAGGGTTAAGAACCCTAATTTTATAATTTCTTCAAATTGACAAATCTTACCAAATCTATTAAATCCATCACTTTAATTCAATCTAAACCACACCAATAAGGTCTCACCATCATGAAACAACTCAAGAACAATTATAGGTCATCAATGAGTGGCTTAACAACTCTAGAATGGCAAAATGATTATCAAATAATCGAAAGTAAGCCATTGAAGCCATTTCAAGCTCACTTATAAACCATACATGCACACATCTTTCAAACAAGTTCACAACCAATTAAAACACAAAATATAAGTGTAGAGACAACATCCTAGCAACACATATTGAAGCTAAGCATGTTAGAAATATTTTCTATGTTGAAGGCTTTAAAGAAAAACTTACAAAATCAATAATTTTCCAAGCTTTTTCCTTTTGTCTTCAAACTTTTCTCTCAACTCTTTTGTGTTTGTTTTTGTAACTTATGAACCTTTAACCTAATGAAAATGAAACAAAACAATATATACTTCACAAAACTACCCTTGGCCGAAATTGTGAGAGTATAAAATATCTAGATATTATTTTTTTTTCATTTAAAGTTTACTTTAATCAACTTACAATTTGATCATTACAACTTTAATGAAAATTAAACAAGTCAACAAAAGCAGCTCAAGGCATCTCCTAAAATATCAAAACTTAAGATATTTATATTTTTAATTAATTTAATTATTTAATAATTAAATAATTAAATAATTATTTAAATACAAATATTTTAAATATATGTATTATATTTACATTAAATATCCAAATACATATATATTTATGATATATGTCAAATATCACAATTTGACATTTAATTAATGTGTATTTAATAAAATCTATCATTAAATACAAATACAAAAAAATTAGGAAATGACTATTAGGTCCATTTGCATGTATTATTCGTTTAACCTTTAAACGACTTATAAATAGTCAGTATTATTCATAAAAGTTGCCATAGTGCTCTATGAGTATATTTCATTAGTGAGACTCTCTAGATTCAGGCATATCCGTTACGAAATCCAATTTCGTGTCCATAATTTACCCACCCGTAAATTATGACGACCACAGATAAACTCGATGAATCATACAGGTCGAGGTCATGACATATGTATAATTCATCCTTCACATGTATCTGGATATATCCCAGAGATATAGATGTAAACGTCAAATCTCTATAGGGATAATCCTGTCGACGTCTCTATTATCAATCTAAAAAAAGAACACTTAGAACTTACTTCTAAAGTGTACCACAGGCCCATGATTTTTATCTGATTGCTAATCATATATGGATTACCTATGCTCTATACACAGAATTGTGGATCTTATCTCGACACACACAAGGCACCCTAAGGATCTATCCACACCCAACGAACAGGCGGAGGTCTTATCTAGATAGATCGGTGACATGACTGCCATCTAAGTGTAGAAGATGTCTCATGTGCCAACAGTGGTATCTCAAGTCGAAGAATCACAAATATTACTCAACCCGAGAATATTCTTATTGACGTTGGTGTACCATCCTTTAAGAATCTCCGGTGAGTCGTTCAGTGTTTATCCGTTATAAACACCTACATATCTATACGAGTCTCCAAGACTCATGGTTCATTGAGAAACCATTGGAATCATATATTCCAGTATACGACATGTACCAGAATCAACGGGTTTACTTTACTGACCAAGTAGTGTAAACTTTGACCAGGAACTGTCTAAGAATGACAACGTCATGATATAACTCAATATCAGTTGCGACGCTTTTGCAACTGTATCATGACCAATCATCCTAAGGTCTATTACGTCTTTACCATATAAGAAGATATATTATATTATAGAGACTGCTCATTTTATTCATAATAAAATATTTACAATAGTATTTAAAAGGAAATACAACCGGGAATTGGCACTCTGAGCACCAACCCCAACAAATGGCTAGTTAATAAGTAGCATTAAGCTTAAGACACAATAAATAAACCTTTATATTACCCAAGTCATAAAATAACCCATTTATAAACCGGTGATATTGGAATTCATCACAACCCCAGATATGGTATTTAGTTACAACACATATCTAGGACTAGTAAAGACATAAATAAAGTAAATGACATAAAGTAAAGCTTGGAAATTAAAAAGGTAAATAAAGCAATAAAGAAAATGATGGGGTTAGAGGATCCACTTTTATTACTTCTATTTTAGATATCTCCCTTATTATAATATATAAACTTTGCATGATATTACCAACTGACTATATAGGCGGTATCCAATTTAGTCAGGTTAAAATCAATTTAATTAATTCCAACCGACCATAAATGCAGTATCCCATTAAGTCAGGTTTTAAATAGTTTAAATATTATAATTAAGGGAGATTAATCTAAATATTATTAATAAAAAATTTACCCTTCACCCCAACAGAGGGGGGTTACCTCATCATACTGAAAAGTAAAAATAAAGACTGAAAAGTAAAGTAAAAAAAACTATTGCGTAAAATAAAAAAATTAAATACAGAAAGCTGTAAATAAACAAATAAGATACAATCTTCTAAGTATTCTTAAGGAAATCCCCAGAAGAAGGTATGAATTGGAATTCTGATTTCGGCCTCAATTTATAGGCAAAGCTTGGTCCCTCGCGTCACGATGCGTGGAAAATTGCGCGTCACTACGCGCCGTTGCTTAATGACGCGTGGCATGTGATTTTCGGAGATGAGGTCATGTAGCTGTCGGTAGAATTATTGGCTGAATTATTGGCTCAGCATCGCGACGCATGAGATTATTCACGTTGCAATGCTAACGTCAGCAATGGCGCGTCTCTCGATGACTGTCGGCAGCATGTGATGCTGACACGTGGTCGGCGTATGTTAGCAGATTTGTTGTGATGATGACACGTGGCAAGCGCATGTTAGCAAGTGCGCATGATAGCAAGCTTCTCTGATTTTGACCCGTGTATGGCGCACGTTAGCCGTCGCGATGCAGAGGTGATGCGCCTCGCGACACCGAAATGATGATTTTGCCATTTTTGTCCATTTTTCGCTGTTTTGGCCCCGATTTGATTCCAGTGAGTCATGAAACCTTATTTATCTACAAAATACACAAAACACATCAAAATATTCACAAAACGCAAGAAACTATACAAAATTTTAAGTTAAAGGGGCGGTAAATATTGATATGTTTACCGCTTATCACACCCTAAAACCTAACATTTTGCTAGTCCTCGAGCAAAACAACAAAATAATACAATAACAACTTTAAAATAAAATTAAACTAACCCACTTTCGTAGGGATCACGATTGCATTTAGCGTATGCAACAAGCCTTTAAACCCCTAGGTGTCCCTAATGGACGAGTTGTAGTCTCGTGAGGGCTTATAGTGATGATACTCACAAACGTCAATCTAATGCACACAAAAGCAAAAAGACAAAAGAAAAAAGAATAAACAAGTTAGTGACTAAAAAAAATGAAACTTCTTATCCAAGTTAGTAGCTGTTTTCTTTCTTTCTAAATTACAAAATAAGTAAATTCTCCGATTATTTTTACCATTCTCCATATACACAACCAACAAGGTATTATCAGCTCATTGTGCCCACAATATTCATAAGTGTAGTTGAGAGAGAGTAATATTTTTGTCCTAAATTTATATCAGAATTCATACCTTTTTTAGCAATGAAATTTTTTTTATATACTTACAACATCTTTAATCCGTGTAGCGAGCTTTAGGTCGGTGACTCCCAAGTCAGTTGGCTTTAGGGCACTAGGTGTTAAGACACCCTTACAGACTTAATTACTCGGATTTCAAATATCTATATTTATTTATTTTTTAAAAAAAAATCTTTAATCCATGTAGCGAGCTTTGGGCCAGTGACTCCCGAACTAGTTGGTTTTAGGGCACTAGGTGTTAAAACACCCCTTCAGACTTAATTACTCGGATCTCAAATGTTTTTTTTTTTAATATACACAATTTTTTTTATTCCATTACTTTTTTAGATGCTTCCTCCATTATTTTTTATTCCATTGCTTTTTTAGATGCTTCCTCCAATTAAACTAGAGCACTGAATATTACAAACTTTTCAATTACAACTCATGGCCGTAAGTTACGATGCATATTGATAGTACCTGTCAACTGAGCATATGAAGATCCAATTTAGTCAGTATTATGGAGAATTCACAAATTAAATAATTCAAAAGGAAATAAACAAAAATTAAATTGTTACGAAATAGGTTGAGATGTAGGAAACGACTTTCCTTAGCGCGGCGGAAGTTGCTTGTGGTGGCACCGGGTCCGGTATGGATCTTCAAAATTTTATTTTCTTCTCCCTTTGTTGTAGTGACCGGCGTAAACACACACGTATAACGCAAGCGCACGTATCGTTCAAGTAGTATAAAAATATCGATCCCATGAGGACTTAATTCCTACTGTTGTTATTAATTATTGATTCTATTTATTTACAAGTATCTAATTATGAGGAGAAGGGAATTGATTGCTTTTGGTTGGTTGAATGTGGATTTGTAAAAATAAAACAGACTCAAAAGAAAATACTAAGGAAAATAAAAGAAAAGACTCAAGGATCTAGGGTCGTGACTCCACACAATATTATTATAAAGATGAATTGATTCTCTTATTTATGTGTAATAAATTAATTTGCTAACCTGGAACACGATGATATGCGAAAGCCTCTTCCGATGGTCAGACGCAAATACCCAGTATAACCCAATTGAACCATATTCCTATGTCAACCAAATTACCTGGATTCATTAAGATTAAGTTCCAATTATGGCTACCCACGCCCGACAGGTATATTCATATCATGTAAGGAAATCTATTAAAGGGTTATCTATCCTCAAGGAAGATCGTGAGCTATTGAATCTAAGGCTGAAACCTAAAATCTCTATGTCTAGTTCATTTTAAGTTTACCATATCAATCGTATTGGTGATCAGACAATAAGAAGCATTAAACTTAAGACTCAATAAACAAACTAAAGAATTACCCATAAAAAGAAAATCAATTATTAAGTGTGGATATTGTGTTTCATCACTTCCCTAGAATAAAATAAAATGCTGGGGGTTAGAGGATCCACAATTAATATTTCTTATCTAGGAATCTCACTTATTTATTTTATAATTCTGCTTTCTCGGGAATTAATAATGTTAAACATTTAAAACCAGCCATATAGGCGGTAATCCATTTAGTCCAATTACACCAGCCATATAGGCGGTAAGGTAATTTATATTTAAACCATCCATATAGGCGGTAATAAAGTCTGACATTAATTAATCCGGTTAAATTATAATTTAAATATTATAATTAAGTGAGATTTACCTAAATAATTATATTAAAGGTTTCACCTTTTACCCCAGCGGAGTAAATTAACTACAAAACATAAAAGAAAAGAGAAGAAGAAGAACTACTATTACTATTACTGAAAATTAAAATACATAATTAAAAATATTATTTATATATACAAAACTAGATGCAATCCTTTAAAAACAGGGAAAAGCTCCCAAGGAAAGCATGAGGAGAAATGAATGGGAGAGGCCTCCTTTTATAGGCAGATTTTGGGTCAGCGTCGCGACGCTGCAATTGCACTAGCGTCGCGACACTGGCAACAGTTACAGGAGTCCACGCGGGGTTGACCACGCGGCTGTCGGCACAATAATTGGTGACACGTGTCACGCTCTGGTTGGCTGGCGATGCGATCCAATGGAATCTCGACACGTGTCAACTTGTGATTGGGTGGAAAATCAGTCCAATAGAATAATGACACGTGGCATGCTCTGATTCGTTGATTATTCGGTCCAATAGAGAGACGACACGTGGCACGCGGTTTGGGTGGTCCAATGAGGTGATGACATGTGGCATACGGCGCACGTTACATGGGCGGCGTACGTTAGCAAGTCCAACCTATCAGATTTTGACACGTGGCAGATGGCGCATGTTAGCACATTCGGCGCATCCTGGGCGTCGCGACGCGGGATTCTTGGCGTCGCGACTCGCTAAAGACCAAAATATCCCTATTGACGTATTTTTGTCCGTTTTTGCCCCAAATTACCTCCAGTGCTTTCCAAACTTTATTTATCTGCAAAATAACAAAAAAAAACACATCAAAACGTTCATAAAACTCGAGAAACAATACAAAACATTAGGCTAAATGAGTGGGAATAAGTGATGTAATTACCACTCATCATGTAGTAGCCAAGATCAATCATTTGGTGTCCAACACTTGGATCAACCACTCGATCTTCCGAACTATGACTCGAAAGCAACAAACCGAAGTGTGGGCTTCACTCACAAAGATTAAACCTCTAAACTATTTAGAGATTTAAGATGTCACAATGGTGTTTGGCTTTAGGAATTTCACAATACTTGTGAATGCTAGAACTCTCTCTATTTTCTCTCAAATCTTTTCTCACAACAATTGTGTGAATGAATGCAAAGTGTTAACCTTAGGAAGTGAGAGAAATGGTAGAGATTATATTCTCTTACACAAGCCAACTAACCTTGTCATTAAGCATCTAATGCTTTCTTGCAATGGCCAACACAAAAATGTGAATGCCATACCAAAGCATAAGAAATGTTAAGCTAAAGACAATGGCTTTGTCATTAAGCATTCAATGCTTTTTTTCAATGGCAAACACATAAATGTGGAGGCCATACCAAAGCATAAAATGCATTAGCTAATGACAACTATTAGGCGTATCCAAGCCACCTAATAGACATAATTGCTTGGATGACATAGTAAGCCATATGGCTTTGTCTCCAATGGTAATAAAAAAATCAATATATTAATAATGATTTATTTACCTTCAATTATGTTGTAGTAATTATCTCATAATTATTACTAACTTGATTATCTCATAATCAAAGAATTCTAAAAAACATTAAGTTAAACTAATTTAACATAGTTTTCATTTGTGACAATAAATATTATTAATCTTATTAATAATATATAAATAAATATAATGTGAGCATATAATTAGACAATCTAATTATATTAGGTTCGCTACAGTTAATCGAGCTAGCACGGGGACCAAATGGACCTACGGTTTCGAGCTCCAATAATTCTGAAATATTAATTAAACTCTTTAATCAAATATTATGAATTATTAACTCTGTATTATTTCACTAAAAACTCGAAGTTGAACTCTCGTTACCATAGATGGATTAAGTAAACCGAACATTTTCGGTGTCCATCGATATAGTCATTACATATGGATATAGCCCTTCACGAATATCTCATAAATAGAGACGGGTCATAAGTCCGTTAAACCCCTCTAAATATTTTGTCTCTTAAGCACCATTGATTCTATAATGAAAAATTAATTCATAACAATTATGATTATAAAATACTTTCTATTCGTAATAGAAAAGTTGAGCGATCAAATTGTTCAAGTCCCGAATCAACTCTTAAAAGAGATATTCATCTGCTTCTCGTAAGAAAGAGTGAATTCCATATCTATGTAAAACGTTCCCAGCTACATAACAAACCATATCCCCAAAATACGTAGTTATTGGCCGGGAATGAAACACCAACCTCACCATAGTAAATCAAAGGACATAGCCTGTCATGCAGGAGTTCGTAATACACTCAAGATTAAGATTGAATCCATATATGACCATCTATTAGATAACATAAATTTCTTTGGTTAACGGATATTAAAAGAAATTCGTATTTATCTGAGTCTAGTCATATATGATCTTATCATACAAGGTGCCTTCATTCCCATGTCACTACATGAACGATCCCGGATCAAGGTCGTTATACAAGTATAGAATGGACCGCAACTATAGATAAATCACAAATAAAGTACCTTCCTTGTTCGCTCTCTATGGACTATTTAGATTACTAACTTTAGACTTAAATCCTCTTGTGCATCAAACATACATTAAGTCTAAAGGTACAAGAATAATCAAGGTAAACAAGACAATTGGACAATATGCGATATAAATCAAACAACTTTGATAAAATGAATAATGCATTTATTATTATAACAAAAATCAATTCCGTTTATAATACATGAAGCTCTAGGACATAAATCCCAATAATCTCCCACTTGGACTAGAGCAAATGAGACATGTCATGTAATCCTAAACCATTTAGGTGACCTTCAAATACTTTAGCTGATAAGGTCTTTGTAAACGGATCAGCCAGGTTTTCTACGGATGGAATCTGCGTGACAGCGACATTTCCTCTCTGCACTATTTCCCTGATGAGGTGATATTTCCTCTCAATATGCTTACCCCTCTTGTGGCTTCTCGGTTCTTTGGAGTTCGCCACTGCACCACTATTATCACAATAAAGTGTGAATGATTTATCCATATCTGGAACAACTTCCAGATCTGCCAAGAACTTATGGAGCCAGACTGCTTCCTTAGTTGCTTAACAAGCTGCTACATATTCAGCCTCCATGGTGGAGTCAGCAATACAAGATTGCTTAATGCTCCTCCATACTATAGCCCCACCACCTAGGGTGAACACTGATCCAGATGTTGATTTCCTAGAATCGACATCCGTCTGAAAATCAGAGTTTGTATATCCTCTCAGAATCATATCCTGACTTGTATATACAAGCATATAATTTCTTGTTCTCCGAAGATACTTGAGAATATGTTTCACCGCTACCCAATGATCTAATCATGGGTTGGATTGAAACCTACTGACTACTCCCACTGCAAAATAGATGTATGGTCTCGTGCATAACATATCATACATAAGACTTCCAACTGCTGAAACATATGGTATATGTCTCATCTCCTCAACTGCGTGAGGTGTCTTAGGAGACTGTTCCTTAGACAAATGAATTTCATGCCTGAAAGGTAAATTACCTTTCTTGGAATTCTGCATACCAAATCGCACAAGAATCTTGTCGATATAGGTTTCTTGAGACGTAGCTAACAGTCGTTTCTTGCGATCCCGAATGATCTGGATCCCAAGTACATAACTTGCCTCTCCCAAATCTTTCATTTGGAATTGGTTAGCTAGCCAGATTTTCACATCCGATAATATCTTTACATCATTCCCAATGAGTAAAATATCATCAACGTATAACACAAGGAAAACCACATTCCCATCAATGATGCGCTTGTAGACACAAGGCTCATCGATGTTCTGCTCAAAGTTATAAGACTTGATCGTAGTATCAAAACTTATGTTCCAAGATCTAGATGCTTGCTTAAATCCATAAATGGACCTTTGTAACTTGCAAACTTTTTGCTCTTGACCTTGGGTAATGAACCCTTCTGGTTGTACCATATAGATACTCTAATCAAGATTACCATTCAAGAATACAGTATTGACATCCATTTGCCAAATCTCATAGTCATAATATGCGGCAATGGAAATAAGAATCCTGATGGATTTAAGCATGGCTACTGGCGAGAAAGTTTCTTCATAGTCAACTCTATCTTTTTGGGTATAACCCTCTGCCACTAGCCTAGCCTTGAAAGTCTGTACTTTCTCATCTATTCTTCTTTTTCTCTTGTAGATCCACTTGCAACCTATGGGTTTTACTCCATTAGGTTGGTCTACAAGTTCCCAGACTGAGTTAGAGTACATGGACTCCATCTCAAGGTTCATGGCTTTGAGCCATTCTTCTTTATCAGTATCATCCATTGCACTATGATAGGTCAATGGATCATCTATACCATCACAAGATGCAACAACTTGCACCTCACCACTTCCTAGATAGCGTTCAGGTTGTCTTACAACCCTCCCACTACGCCTAGGTGGTATGGTATCCTGATAAACTTGCATCTGACTTTCAGATGTAGAAGGTGTTATGTCTTTGTCAACATTTGACAATGGTGTACTGGTCGTACCAGCAAGTAACTCATCAAGTAACACTTTACTTCGAGGTTTGAACTCTCTCATATAGTCCTCCTCAAGAAATATAGCATTTGTCGACACAAATACTTTATTATCTTCTAGACTATAAAAGAATCCACCCCTAGTTTCCTTAGGATAGCCTACAAATAGGCACACCTGTGAACGTGGTTCCAACTTTGTAGTCTTGTTCTTTAGCACATGAGTCAGACACCCCTATATGCGAAAATGTCGCAAACTAGCTTTACGACCATTCTACAACTCTAAGGGAGTCTTAGAAACAGACTTAGAAGGAACTACATTCAGGATATACATTGTAGTTTGCAATGCATACCCCCAGAATGAACTAGGTAGAGTGCTATACTAAAAAATGATCTTATCATGTCTAGTAGGGTTCGATTTCTCCTTTCTGCAACACCATTTTGTTGTGGTGTTCCAGGTGCTGTGAGTTGTGAAACAATTTCATGCTCAACTAAGAATTCCTCGAAATCTCTATCAAGGTATTCTCCTACACGATCTGATCGTAGAATTTTGATGCTTTTACCTAACTGGTTCTCAACCTAGCACGATACTCTTTGAACTTTTCAAATGTATCTATCTGACTTGTGCTGCATTAGGTAAACATACCCATATCTGGAATAATCGTCAATGAAAGTGACGAAGTATTCAAAACCACCTCGGGCTTTTACATTCATCGGTCCGCAAACATCCGAATGTATTAGCTCAAGATTTATTTAGCTCTTATCTCTTTTACAGTAAAAGGTCTCTTGGTCATTTTGCCTTCTAGACAGGATTCGCAGACAGGTAAAGTACCAAGTTTTAACTGATTTAAAAATCCATTCTTAATTAGTCTATCTAGGGTGGGCAAAAAATTCCAGACCAGTCCAGTCTGATCCGGTCCAATTCAGTCCAGTCTGGATTTATTGGGCTTTAATATTATAATTTTATGAAAAAGTCTAGATTTGGTTTTTAAAAATAAAGCCCATCAATATGAGGACTGGACTTGGATTTTCTAAAAGAAGCCATAATCCTTTGTTTTCTTTTAATTAATTAATCATTGTCATCAATATGAAAAAGTCTGGATTTGGTTTTTAAAAATAATTCTTTGCTCGAATCGAATCCTTGCTCTCGACTACAAGATTGGCTCTCTGTGACGAATTCCAAACTTGAATCCTTGCTCTCGAAGCTTCTCCCTCTCACTATCTCCTCTATTGCAAGCGGCAAGCCAAACAAGATATGGTACTTAAATTTCCTTGTATTTTTTTCATTGTCAAATTAAAAAATGTGGTTTTGCATTTAACACATAAAGTTTTGTTGATCTTATGCTCTTATTATGGCTTTACTCATTTGGATTTCTGGATTTTAAGTCAAAAAGTTCTGGATTTTTGGATTTTAAAATCCAAACAAGATCTGGATTTTAAGATTGGATTTTGGTTTGCAGAGAAGGGTAGTGTAGATCTGTTCGTGTGACTGTCTTTACACTATGTTACAGAGCTTAATTTGGAAATATTGAACAAGGTGTAGTTCCTTCGTATGAAATTTGAATTTGCTATCCTAAAGTTATAGAGCTTAATTTGCAAATGGATTTTTGGATTTTAAGATTGGATTTTCATCAGCATTAGGGTTCGTAGTATCATCTGTTTAAAGAAAGGACAAAAGATGCTTGAATTTTAAGATTTTCAAATTAAATGGCTTTTAGCAAAAGCCATTTAATTTCAAATTCTCATAATTATAATTAATTTGTAATTATAATTAATTTCAAAAGCCATTTGCATTTGGCAAGCTATTAATTTCAAAAGCCATTTCAAATTCTTAAATTTATAAATTTTATTTAGTAGCGCTGGGTCATTTTAGTAGTGAGTTTCAAATTCTCCCATTTTTTATGTATAAAATTGTAATGCATATATACATGATACATGATTCTTAAAGTGGCTAATGATTATTCATTAATGTAGGTTATAAATCATAATGTCAAACATGGAAAAAAATACAGTTACTCAATCAAATTCTCTTGGCATCGAGGATGTCCAGGAAGACATTCAAGAGGTGGAAGTAGAACAAGGCAACAAAAGAAAGGGAGATGTATTACAAAGTTTGAGTAACAAAAGATCAAGAACCACCTCACGTTGTTGGGATCACCTCACAAAGATAACCGTACATAGGGAAACAATGGCAAAATGCATTCATTGTGGTCATGATTTGAAGGCTGGGTCAGGAACATCCCACTTGAATATACACATGAAGACATGTTTATCCGATACTCAAAAGAAAGCTGATGGTGAAACGTGTGGTGATGAAGTTCAATCTTTTGATCCAATTATTGCTCGTCAAAAAGTTACAATATTGATTGTAAAGCATGAGCTTCCGCTTAGGTTTGTGGAGTATGATGCGTTTAGGGATATGATAAGTTACTGCAACCCATTGGTGAAAAATATGTGTAAGAATACTTTAAAAAGTGAGCTTTTTAAGTTGTATAATTCTGAAAAGGCTAAAACCATGGATGTAGTGGAGATTAATGACAGTAGGGTGGCAATTACTACAGACTTGTGGACTGCTAGTAATCAAAAGAAAGGTTACATAGTTGTTACGGGGCATTTCATTGACAACTCTTGGCGTTTACAAAGTCGAATCTTAAGGTACATTTTCTATATTCATTATTGTTTCAATAATTTTTATATTCACTTTCAACTTTTGGCATTATCAGTTATATACAGTTATATGTTTTAATATATGAATGTATCATTTATATAATTATTTTAGGTTTGCATATGTGCCAACCCCACACATTGATGAGTGTTTTTCCCAAGTATTAGTAAAGTGCATGTTGGATTGAAACGTGGATAGAAAATTATCTACGGTTACTTTGGATAATTGTTCCACCAATAATGCATTGATTAATAGGTTGAAGTGAAATATTTCGGCTGAATCATTAATATTAAATGGTAAATATCTTCATATGAGGTGTGCAGCTCATATTTTGAACCTAATTGTGAAGGATGTGATGAAAATAATTGAAGAAGGGATTGAAAAGATTAGAGAGAGTGTGTCTTATTGGAGTGCATCACCGAAGAGGGTGGAAACTTTTGAGATATGTGCAAGACAATTGCATATTATGTGTGTGAAAAAGTTGGCACTTGATTGTCCAACTAGATGGAATTCTACATATTTTATGCTTGATGTTGCATTAAAGTATAGAAATGTATTTTCTCGACTACAATAGCTTGAGCTACAGTATAAGTGTTTACCTTCTTGCTATGAATGGGAGTTGGCAGAAAAGATGTTAGATTATTTGAGTCCATTTTATTTGATGACGGAGATGTTTTCGGGTACGACCTACCCCACAGCTAATATATTTTTCCCATTAGTTTGTAAAATGAGGATGTCATTAACGGAGTGGCAAATGTCTCATATTCTCGAGGTTAAGTTAATGGTTGAGAGTATGATTGAGAAATTTGAAAAATATTGGCTAGAGATTCATGAGGTATTGGTGATGGCTGTTATTCTTAACCCAAGGTTCAAGATATTGATGATTGATTTCTATTTTTCAAAGATTTATGGTGTTGATGTTGTCGAGCAGATGAAGAGAGTTTGTAATATTTGTGATGAAATATTTACTTATTACGAGGGTAAGTCTATTGTTGTGAGACGTGAGGTAGTTAGTGGATCTTCTTCAACTGTTGTTCACTCTCTTCAAACTCAAAGTCGAAGTGTTCTTTTGGATTTATCCGAGTTTGATTCATTTGCAAGTCAAAATATGCAATCTAAAATATCTAAGCCCGACCTTGAGAGGTACTTAGAAGAGCCTCTAGTTGAAAGAAATGCAGACTTTGATGTTTTAACTTGGTGGAAGATGAACAAAAGTAAATATCATGTTTTGGCAAAGATTTCTAAGGATATCTTAGCCATACCTGTGACGATTGTTGCCTCAGAGTCAGCTTTTAGTACTAGGGGTAGATGCTTGAGTCCACATCGTAGCAGACTTCATCCTGACACATTGGAAGCGATCATGTGCACTCAACATTGGTTATGGGCTACTGATCGAGGTATAAAAATATTTTTTTAAAAATTTATAAATATATATATATATATATATATTAATACTTTGTTTTTTATTAGGTGGAATTCCTGAGGAAGAAATTTTTACTGGAGAGGAATTGCAGGGCGAATACGAAGGCCCACAAGAATTAGAGTAGAATTTATTCTTGCAAAATTATGGGTTATGAAATTTTATTTTTATTAGTTTTGTAGTATTTTTATTATTTTAAATATTAAAAGTGTCTAATTGTTGAATGGTGAAAAAATAGGTATATCAAAATTTAAAATTTAAAATTTAAAATTATTGTATTGTATGTAATATAATTAATTATTTGAAAATCTTTGGATTTGGGCTAAGTCCAGCCTAGCCTAAGCCCGTGTGGGCTTAAGTCCAGCCCAGTCCAGATCAAAATGGACTTGGGCTTTTTAATACTTGGACTTCAAAAAAAAAATTAGGACTTGGACATGGACTTCACAAAATCCAGTCCAATCCATCCAAATGCCCACCCTAAGTCTATCTATCCGGTCAAGGTTAATGTGACCAAGTCTAAGGTGCCATATATAGGTATCATCATGAGAAATCTTTTGCCGTTTAGTTTTAGATCTTTCAATCTTAAACATTTCAGTATTAAGCAGTGATTCATGCATTAACGGCCTTAATACATATAGATTATTTTAATCCATTTCTACTAATAATAACTGACTTATTATTAAACGAAACAGAAAAACCACATTCCATAATTTTGTTACAGAAATCAAATTCATGCGAAAACCAGGAATATATAGCACACAATTCAAACATAAATAACTTTTATTAAAATTCAAATTTGAAACTCCCACTGCTCTTGCTGAAACAGCATCCCCTGTCCCAACTCTCATGGTAAAGCTACCTTCAGTAAGGTCCCTCCATGAGTCAAGTAGCTGCAAAGAACAACAAACATGGTTAGTGGCACCAGAATCAACAATCCATATGGATTTATCATCCTCCACCAAAAGACACTCAATGACAAGTAAATCATATTTACCTGTATTCTTCTTCTCTTTAAGCTCTGCAAGGTATTTTGGACAATTCCTTTTCCAATGCCCTTGTTGTTCACAATGGAAATATTTTCCTTTGGCATTGGTTCCTTTGGAGCTTTTATTGTTCTTCTTTTTCATTGGTTTTGCCTTTACCTTCCAATTGCCTTTCTTCTTCTTCTTTACAGATTTAGAAAATTCGGCAACATTTGCCTCGGCATTGGGCCTACGAGGACCGTTCATAACGGACTCGTAATTGGTGAGCTCATTCAGCAGTTCAGTCAATGTAAAAGTCAACTTGTTCATAGAACAGTTGCTCTTAAACTGCAGGAAACTCTTCGGAAGGGTTTCCATGATCATTGTCACCTGGCTTTGCACATTAATACGTGCACCATGGGTTTCATCCATATTAAGATTAGCCATCATCCTTAACACATGGTCTCGGACTGATGTGCCTTCCTTCATTCTAGCGGTCAATACAGAGGCAATTGCCTCATGTTGTTGCCGGTCTGAAGGTTGCCCAAACATGTTATGTAATGACTGCATAATCATTGATGCTATTGCCATAGGCTCATGCTGTGCAGTAAGAACCTCAGACATGGATGTTATCAAATAGCTATGGGCTTTCTCATCAGCTTTAATCCAATTATTATAGGCATTACGTGCAGCTCTGCCAGCATTAGGTGCCGGCTCAGGAGGACATTCCTCCATTAGGACAAATTTAAGGTCTTCACAAACCAAGATAACATTCATGTCACTTTTCCATTTAAACATAATTATTCCCGGTTAATTTTTCTTGTTGTTTGATAATGGAGATTATTGCAGATGCCATGGCTGAAAAATTAATAAACGCGCATTCAATATTCATTCGTCGCATATTAAAATTGTCAAACATTTAGGCATAAAATTAAACATGATGCATGATCAATGTATAATGAATTAGAAACCTAAAAGAATTACTATGCCACAGTTATCTATCATCCCACAAATAAGTGCCGCCGTAGGGTAGGTCAAGTATTCGCATGATAGATTGAGACATTCTCAATTGATTAATATATCTTAAATAACTCTTATTCATATATTAATCAACTATCGTTATTTTGATCAAGGAAGCTTTGATTAACAACTTAATCATTCCTTTGTGTGTGTGACCCATTATTTCGGAACCATTGGACTTAACTAGTGAAGTGCCGCCGTAGGGTAGGTCAAATCACCAGATACATCTAAAGTCCCTATCCTTTCGGAATCTCACGTTTTTGGATAACAATGGAGATCGCGGGATATATTGTGGTATACCCCTCTCCCACTCACTATTTAAAAGAGTAAGGTTTCTATCTGACTAGTATTTTATGAATCTTAGATTATGCTCGGCTAAAGTCATAACCTTAATTAATACTAGTTGATGATATAGTGATCTAACCAATTTTAACTTTTAAAATTTTATTCACTAATCCCGATTAGTCTCTACTAACCAATTAACTTAATTAAACTAATTTAATCAAGTTTTCTTAAGTGATCTAATCAATTTTAACTTTTAAAAAATTAGTTCACTTATAGGTTTTAAAATTTTTGAATTCAACTAATGGACTATATGTCATCAAACCATTTAACAGATTAAAAGTATATTATTTACTCCAAAGGTACGTGGAATTGTATCCCGATTGCAAACCAAATTACCGTCCATTCGGAAGCGGCTATGGAATTTATATCCAGGTTTCCATCCGATATACCAAGGAAAATAATGTACTCATAATGTCCATTTGTTCTTAAACTTGAATTCGTAATTTTTAAACCTTTAAACTAATTAATCTTATTAATTCGTTAACATGCATCTTATATTCTAATTTAACTTTTAAATTTACATAAAATCATATTTTATGACTTGAATATCATGCATGTCTTCATGTTATGGCATGTGAAAATGCAAGAGTAGGCACCCTAGGCTATATGACATGTTAATAAACAATTTAAAACACATATATATATATATGCCCAGGTCTGGGATGAAAATGTTCGTGTAGCGTTCTCTGGGCGTTCGAACATTTCCAGGTAGTAGCCAAACGTTTGAGTTGCGTTTGACTGGAGTTCGAACGCTATCGGTCAGGTGTTCGAACACTAGAACTTCATTTACTCCGTTCTGGAGCTTCCGGACTCCGTTTTGGTCCCCGTTTTTTTCTACGGACTCGTAACGGAATGAAGTTTCACATACATACATAAATTATGTTAACCGGGCTCTTATTTTTTTTAAAACAAATACTAATCTAATTAGTACAATAAATCCAAGGCATCCCTTGGTCTTCAAATCTTGCTCCATGGTATGTTGTTGAGATCTTCGTGGAATAGGTTCGTAATGAGTCCTTTGTGGCATCGGCTCCTCCAAGTTACAAATTGAGTTCCAAAATGGACTTATTACAAAGGAAATGAACTTACAACACTTGAAAGAATATGACCTTATGGTCTTACATTTCAATACTAAAAATAAGAGCCGGAAAAATTAACAATCAACGCAATACATTCATCACATGAATCAAAGTAAACATTCATCACATGAACATTAAAAACCATTCATCTCTTGAATCTAATTGTGCCTACTCATCACAACATGCATATTAATAATATATATCTAATATAAATTATTAAAACTTAAACTTAAAAAAAAAAAAAAGTTAAGAAAACTTTTCAACCTTAAGCTCTTGATGTCAATTGTAGGAAACGACTTTCCTTAGCACGGCGGAAGTTGCTTGTGGTGGCACCGGGTCTGGTATGGATCTTTAAAATTTTCTTTGCCTTCTCTCTTTGTTGTAGTAGCCAAGATCAATCATTTGGTGTCCAACACTTGGATCAACCACTCGATCTTCCGAACTATGACTCGAAACCAACAAACCGAAGTGTGGGCTTCACTCACAAAGATTAAACCTCTAAAATATTTAGAGATTTAAGATGTCACAATGGTGTTTGGCTTTAGGAATTTCACAATACTTGTGAATGCTAGAACTCTCTCTATTTTCTCTCAAATCTTTTCTCACAACAATTGTGAGAATGAATGCAAAGTGTTAACCTTAGGAAGTGAGAGAAATGGTAGAGATTATATTCTCTTACAGAAGCCAACTAACCTTGTCATTAAGCATCTAATGCTTTCTTGCAATGGCCAACACAAAAATGTGAATGCCATACCAAAGCATAAGAAATGTTAAGCTAAAGACAATGGCTTTGTCATTAAGAATTCAATGCTTTCTTTCAATGGCAAACACATAAATGTGGAGGCCATACCAAAGCATAAAATGCATTAGCTAATGACAAAACTATTAGGTGTATCCAAGCCACCTAATAGACATAATTGCTTGGATGATATGGTAAGCCATATGGCTTTGTCTCCAATGGTAAATAAAAATCAATATATTAATAATGATTTATTTACCTTCAATTATGTTGTAGTAATTATCTCATAATTATTACTAACTTGATTATCTCATAATCAAAGAATTCTAAAAAACATTAAGTTAAACTAATTTAACAAATGGACCTACGGTTTCGAGCTCCAATAATTCTGAAATATTAATTAAACTCTTTATCAAATATTATGAATTATTAACTTCGTATTATTTCACTAAAAACTCGAAGTTGAACTCTCGTTACCGTAGATGGATTAAGTAAACCGAACATTTTCGGTGTCCATCGATATAGTCATTACATATGGATATAGCCCTTCACGAATATCTCATAAATAGAGACGGGTCATAAGTCCGTTAAACCCCTCTAAATATTTTGTCTCTTAAGCACCATTGATTCTATAATGAAAAATTAATTCATAACAATTATGATTATAAAATACTTTCTATTCGTAATAGAAAAGTTGAGCGATCAAATTGTTCAAGTCCCGAATCAACTCTTAAAAGAGATATTCATCTGTTTCTCATAAGAAGAAGTGAATTCCATATCTATGTAAAACGTTCCCAGCTACATACCAAACCATATCCCCAAAATACGTAGTTATTGGCCGGGAATGCAACACCAACCTCACCATAGTAAATCAAAGGACATAGCCTGTCATGCAGGAGTTCGTAATACACTCAAGATTAAGATCGAATCCATATATGATCATCTATTAGATAAAATAAATTTCTTTGGTTAACGGATATTAAAAGAAATTCGTATTTATCTGAGTCCAGTCCTATATGATCTTATCATACAAGGTGCCTCCATTCCCATATCACTACATGAACGATCTCAGATCAATGCCGTTATACAAGTATAGAATGAACCGCAACTATAGAAAAACCACAAACAAAGTACCCTCCTTGTTCGCTCTCTATGGACTATTTAGATTATTAATTTTAGACTTAAATCCTCTTGTGCATCAAACATACACTAAGTCTAAAGGTACAAGAATAATCAAGGTAAACAAGACAATTGGACAATATGCGATATAAATCAAACAACTTTGATAAAATGAATAATGCATTTATTATTATTACAAAAATCAATTCTGTTTATAATACATGAAGCTCTAGGACATAAATCCCAACATGAGATACGTCTCAGGAGTGGAAATTCCTTATACAGCTACTCACACCAATTTCACATGATTAGTCAAGTTAAAAACACAAAATATTTTTTATAATTTTTTTTTGAAAATTATTGGCAACAACGAGTAGGTCCGCTATAACATATTGACTAAGAACCAAATAAAAAAACACAACTAAAAAAAATAAAAATAAGATACTAATCAATTATTCCCCTCCCCCAAACCTAATTGAGACATTGTCTCCAATGTCTAAAAACTAGAAGAAGAGTTTAGAAAACAGTACATAGTTAGCTGAAATTCTACATGTAGACAGAAAATTAAAGGTTAAAATCCAGATTTATCCGATGCTTTTTACCACGATCATTATCATACCAATTTATCTTGGAAAGGATATGGTCGATTTATGGTTCAAAGGCTAAAATTTGGTCAATTAAATCATGGGCAGTTCTGGCAGTGAAGAGCATTTCTTTTACAGGTTTTGATACGAACCTATTTCTCCGGGCATCATCAAGAAACACACAAAGAAAATCATAAAATCCAGCAGCATTAAACAGTCCAATCGGTTTCTGGTGTATGTTTAAGTTCGCCCAAGATAACAATGTTAAAATTTCCTCCATCGTGCCCAAGCCACTTGGCAAAGCAATAAAAGCATTAGCACGATTAATTATTTCTACCAGTCATTCAGACATACCTGACACGATAAGTTCCTCTTCGTTTGATGGTCCTATAAGATTCGCCTCTGCCAAAGGTTTTGGGATGATTCCCAAAACTTGACTACCTTCTTCTTGGACGACCCTTGAAACATATCCTATTAGTCCAAGATTGTCACTGCCATATACTAAGTGCATATTCCTCTCAACAATGACTCTACCCAATTCTTGTGCTGCCGCAACGAATTCTGGCTTAGAACCAACACTAATACCGCAAAACACACAGATATTTACAACTCATCTTCTTGAAGTGGTTTCCATTTTTTTTCTCAACTCTGGATGTCTTCAAGAGTGCAATGATGAGCTAAATTTATAGAACCTGAAAAAGGGTGAGTAAAAATAGCATTAGTACCTGCCAAATGACAATTATTAACTAAACAATAAAATAAATCGTGAAAGTCAAAAAGTCTGGATCCTGTCAAAGAAAATAAAAGAAAATAACAAAAAAATCATAATTATTAGTTAAAGACAAGGAGTTAATAATATTTACAAAAAAGTAACGGTTTGATTGACATCTATGCGTCATAGACAAGCTTCCCATCCAATTTTCTTATAAATTGGCAAACATGGTCTTTTAGAGTCAAATTCCCGAGACTTAATTGTTGTCTTTCTTTTCGAAACTTTGTATATAACATGTGAATTGCGTGATGCACATATCCACTGGGATGCGTCTCAAGAGTCAATGATATGTCATCCAAAGACTCCTTACTCAAGTCATCCCTAATGAATTTAATTTTATCTTCACGATTATCGGACATCATTCCTAAAGAACGACAACGAGTATTACATGTCATGTGTGCACATTTATAGCAAACACCCATTCTTTTAGCTCTTATTTTCTTAGCATAGGTGATTCTTCCTAAACTGGGCAGATATGAAATAAAAGAGTCAGAAGACTCACCTGCCAATCGGACTCGTGCTTCAATAATCCAATGAATGTCATTCGGAATACCTTTGTTCATCAGAAGTCTCATTCGTTCTAAGCAAGCTTTGTAGACTTTCATCAGAGAGTTTTGAGGGAGAGAAGGAAATTGCTTGTGAAGATTTACGAGAATGTCTTCCATCCTGAAATGTGACTTTACCTATAAAAATTAAACACACCAAATCTTAATATATACACAAATTGCATAGGTTGTCTTCTTGCTAGCGCTAAGTTTAACGTTGTCAGCTAGACATGACTGCCTGAACGTTAGGCTGGATCTGAAAGTGTGACACTTTCATTTGTCGCTTAAATGATTCCCCCAGTATTGCTTAACACATTGGGTGTTAACTTTGAATGTATCATTGGTGTTGGGATCAAGTAACTCAACAGCTCTGTATGGTAAAACCTGAGTAATCACAAATGGACCTGACCACCTTGATTTCAGCTTGCCAGGGAAATGTTTCAACCTTGAATTGTATAACAACACTTGCTGCCCTAGTTTCAGTTGTCTGCGTACTGTTTTTCGATCATGCAATTTCTTGGTCTTTTCTTTGTATAGTCTGGCATTCTTATAAGCTTGTAGGCGAAATTCCTCCAATTCTTTGATTTGGTGGAGTCGTTTCTCTCCTGCTGCTTGTGGATCAAGATTTAACTTCTTCAGTGCTCAGTACGCTTTGTGTTCAAGCTCCACTGGCAGATGACATGCTTTCCCAAACACCATTCGATATGGGGACATACCAAAAGGTATTTTTTAAGCTGTCTGGAATGTGTCATCCAGTTTTGTAGACCAGTCCCTCCTAGTTGATCCAACGGTTCTCTCCAAGATTCTTTTGATCTCCCTGTTTGAAACTTCAACATGTCCATTTGACTGTGGATGGTAGGCATTGGCAACTTTATGAGTAACTCCGTACTTGGATAGGAGTGCATCGAAGTTTCTATTGCAGAAATGTGTGCCACCATCACTGATAATTGGCCGAGGTGTTCCGAAACGAGTGAAAATATTCTTTTTAAGGAATTTTATCACCACTTTTGAATCATTTGATAGTAGTGTTATTGCTTCAACCCATTTGGAGATGTAGTCTACTGCAACTAGTATGTACAGGTTTCCGAATGATGGAACAAAGAGTCCCATAAAATCAATCCCTCATACATCAAATATCTTCAATTCCAGAATGTTTTGCAGAGGTCCTTCATTTCTCCTTGAAATATTTCCCGTTCTCTGGCACTTATCACATTGAAGAGTAAATAAGTAAGCATTTTTAAACAAACTGGGCCAGAACAAACCTGATTGTATTACTTTGGCTGCAGTTTTATTTCTGCTGAAGTGTTCACCGTATGGTGATGAATGACAATGCTGCAAGACACTATTGACCTCCTCATGTGGAACACAATGTCTCAGTAATTGATCAGCACATCGTTTAAACAGGTACGGCTCATCCCAGACATAGTGCTTGACTTCTTTGAAGAACTTATTTCGTTGCTGATGAGTTCATTCCAACGACCATTTTCACGATATTATGTAGTTTACATAGTCAGCATACTAAGGGACATCATATTGTTTCATGGCAAATAATTGTTCATCTGGAAAGGTTTCTTTAATTGTCAGTTCATTGCCAGCTGTTTCTCCATTCTCGAGCCTTGATAAGTGATCTGCCACTTGGTTTTCTGTCTCTTTCCTGTCTAGGATCTCCACGTCAAATTCTTGCAGTAAAAGCACCCAACAGATCAATCTAGGTTTGGCATCTTTCTTCACAATCATGTATTTGATGGCTGAATGATCTGTGTAGACAATCACTTTGGGACCCAGCAGATAAGAGCGAAATTTATCAAAAGCAAACAAAATTACGAGCAACTGTTTTTCAGTGGTTGTTTAATTGAGTTGAGCTTCATTCAGAGTTCTGCTGGAGTAGTAAATGGTATGGAAAATTTTGGCTTTGCGTTGTCCCAAAATCGCGCCTACAGCAAAATTGATGAGTGGTAAATCTATCAATATTTCCCACTCATTTAACCTAATATTTTGTATAGTTTCTTGAGTTTTGTGAATATTTTGATGTGTTTTGTGTTATTTTGTAGATAAATAAAGTTTCAGGACATTCTGGAGGTGATTTGAAGCAAAACAGTAAAAATTAGACAAAAGGCATTTTGGTAATTTTGGCGCGTCGCGACGCAAAAACCTTTGGCGTCGCGACGCCTAACATGCACCAGAGCTGCTAACGTGCGCCGGGTCAACGGGTCAGAATTTGAGAATTTGACTTTGCTAACGTACGCCGTGCCACGTGTCACGATCACAGTCGATATGCTAACGTGCGTCGTGCCACGTGTCATCATCCTACGGTGCCGACAATCACCATTGCCACGTGTGCCACGTGTCACTCCACATCAGCAGTTGACCGAGTCAACTTGCCACCTCACTGCCACGTCATCATCAACCAATCACACCTTGCCACGTGTCGCAATCCTACAGTGCCGACACTCCCTTTCGCCACGTCAGTGCCATGTCATGCCACATCAGCATAATAATTGAGCTCTCAATCGGCTCGCCACGTGTCGCCTTATCTTCTTATTCGAATTGCCACGTGTCAAGCCCTCAGCGTGCCACGCCTAACTGTTCCAGCGTCGCGACGCTATAACCCTCCGAAGCCTATCCCCGCCTAAAAATTGAGCTCGAGATTTCAGTTTCAGTTGTACCATTATCTCTCATTTCTTTGATGTAAATAGGGAGACTTCTCTCTAGTTTCTTTTAATTTAAGTTTTGTAATTAAATTTTAATTACGTTCTGTAATAATAGTAATTCACTTTCTTTATTTTTACAGTTTTTACTTTTCAACCATGAGGAGGTAACTTATCTCTGCTAAGGTGAAAGGTAATTCTTTTACTATTGTTATTTAGATTAATCCCCCTTAAAAATAATATATTCACTATTTAAAATTTGACTTAAAAAAGATACCGCCATATTGGTCGGTTGGTAATTCATTTTAATCTGGTTTAAACCTGACTAATCAAGGATGCCGCCAGATTGGTCGGTTGGTAATTAAATTTTGGTTCCGCCTTTATGGCTGGTTTATTTTTGGTTCCGCCTTTATGGCTGGATTATGGACAAATATTACCGCCTTAATGGCTGGTTGGACTTAATTTGACTTAATCAGGTTACCGCCTATATGGCTGGTTGGTAATATTATCACAAGTTTATATATTATTTTATGGGAGATATCTAAAATAGTAAATAGTAAAAGTAATTCCTTTTACCTTAGCATTTTATTTTATTTTATTTACTTTTCAATTTCTATTTTACCGCAAATACTTTTCAGTATTTTTACTTTATGTCTTTTAAAGCCCTAGCTATGTGTTGTAACTAAGTTAGTTATCTAGGGTTGTGATGAAATCTAATATCACCGGTTTATAAGGGGTTAGATTATAGTTCGGGTAATATAAAGATTTATTTATTGAGTCTTAATCTTAATGCTTTTTATTAACTGGCACTAATAAAATTGATTAGGTAAACTTAAAATAAACTAGACATAGGGATTTTAGGTTTAAGACCTTAGACTCAATAGCCCACGATCTTCCTTGAGGATAGATAACCCTTTAATAGATTTCCTTACAGGATAGACATATACCTGTCGGACGGGGGTAGCCATAATTGGAACTTAAACTTAATGAATCCAGATAATTTGGTTGACATAGACATATGGTTCAATTGGGTTAAACTGGGTATTTGTGTCTGACCATCGACAGAGGCTTTCATATAATTTAGTGTTCCAGGTTAATAAATCAATATATTACCTAACTATAAAATAACCACTTCATCTTTAAAATGATATTGGAAGAAATCACAACCCTATATAGTTTTTAATATTGAATTTCTTTAAAACTACTTTCGACAATTTTATTTACTTGCTTTTAAATTTAGAATCGTCACCATTTCAAATCAATCAATCAACCTGTTAGATACTAGTAATCATTTGACCTCATAAAATTAATAGTTTAGGTATTAAGTCCTCGTGGGATCGATACTTTTTATACTACTTGAACGATACGTACGCTTGCGTTATACGTGTGTGTTTACGCCGGCGATCAAGTTTTTGGCGCCGTTGCCGGGGACTTATTTATCTTTCACTATTAGTTTTAAGGTTAGATACCTTTACTTGTATCTAATTTTCTTTTACTTATTGTTTTTGTTTTCTTGTAATTCAGGTTCTCAGAAACTTCATGAGATAAACTAGAAGCTTTGAACTTCAACCGCTTGACCTAGAAATTGAAAGAACCATCAGACAGTTGAGAAGGGAAAGGCGAGAAGGCCAATAAGCTTTAGTCAACATGGAACCTGAACCTTTGGAGGTTGCACCACCAATTCCCATTCGAGACAGAACCATTCTGTGTTGACAGACTCATTTCTTGTATTGTACTTCCTCCCTTACCAGCAAATGTGGGTGACAACATCAAAACATGCATTCAGATGATTCAGCAGTCAGTTCAGTTTGGGGGGAATGCAACTGAAGATCCTAATGCCCACATCAGCAACTTCCTGGAAGTTTGCGACACTTTCAATTACAACGAGGAAGCTGAAGAAGCATGAGACTACGTGTTTTTCCATACTCCTTGAAGGACAGAGCTAAAGCCTGGCTACATTCACTACCAGCAGGTTCCATCACAACTTGGAACAATCTAGCCACCAAATTTCTTGCAAAGTACTTTCCACCGGCCAGAACTGGAAAGTTAAGGAATGACATCACATCCTTTGTACAACAAGACTCAGAAACTCTCTACGAACTTGGGAAAGATACAAAGATTTGCTCCGGAAATGTCCTCACCATGAGATTCCAAAATGGCTTCAAGTCCAAACTTTCTATAATGGACTTTCTGGAATAATGAGAACCACAATTGATGCTGCTGCTGGAGGAGCTTTAATGGCGAAAGGAAAAGATCAAGCCTGGGAACTAATCGAAGAAATGGCCAACAATAACTCCTTGTGACCAACAGAAAGGAGCATGATCCAAAGAATTGCAGGAATTTATGAAAGTGGAGCCAATACAGCAGTCAACGCCAAGCTAGATCAAATATGAAAATCCATGGAGACTCTTACCACTGGATCCACAAGTTCACCATATGGAGGAGCACCGGAACCAAACCAACTTGAAGAGACGGTGAATTATGTCAACAATTTCAACAGACATGGGAACAATCCATATTCAACCACCTACAACACAGGGTGGAGGAATCATCCTAATTTCTCATGGAGCAACAATTCAGGCCAACAGCAGAACTATCCACCACATGGATTCCAGCAACAGAACAAAGGCCAGGAGCAGGCAAATGAACCAGGAATAGCAGAAGTGCTGGCTCAGTTAAAAAAGTACAATGCTATCTTTCAGAGCCAATCAGCTTCCATCAAAGCACATGAGAATCAAATCGGACAACTGGCCAATGCTCAGAGTTACAGACCACCAGGTAATCTTCCCAGCAACACAGAACCCATCCAAGGAACCGAAGGAAGGAGCAATGTCAAGCCATTACTTTGAAAAGCGGTACTGAAATCAACAAAGATGTTGGAATCAAGGTGTCCCAAGAAGAAGTTCCAAAAGAAGCAGAGCAACAGATGGAGGAAAAAGAAGCAAAGGAAAAAGAACAGATCACTCCACCTCCACCTTTTCCTCAGCGTCTTCAGAAAAACAAACTGGACAAGCAGTTTGCTCGATTCCTGAAGGTTTTCAAAAAGCTGCACATCAACATCCCATTTGCAGAAGCCTTGGAAGAAATGCCCAGTTATGTCAAATTCATGAAAGACATTCTTTCACGAAAAAAGAGATTGGGAGACTACGAAACAGTAGCATTAATGGAAGAATACAGCGCCATCATTCAGAGGAAACTTCCCCCGAAGTTGAAAGATCCTGGCAGCTTCACTGTCCCATGCACCATTGGAGAACATTACATCGGTAAGGCTTTATGTGATTTAGGAGCCAGTGTTAACTTGATGCCTTTTTCTATTTACAGGAAACTGCAGATTGGAGAAGCAATGCCTACCTCAGTTTCATTGCAACTTGCTGACCGAACACTCGCATTTCCAAGAGGTGTTGTTGAAGATGTGCTGGTCAAAGTAGACAAACTAATTCTCCCAACAGATTTCATCATCATTGACATGAAAGAAGACAAAGAAATACCTATCATTCTTGGGAGACCATTCTTGGCTACAGGTAAAACTGTGATTGATGTGCAAAAAGGAGAACTGACCATGAAAGTGCAGGACCAAGAAGTGACCTTTAATATTTTCAAAGCCATGAAATTCCCGAGCGATGAAAAGGAAGAAGAATGCTTCAGAGTTTATGTTGTTAATAGTATCGTTCAAAATACTGAGCCAAATCCCACAGATACACTTGAAGCTTGCATCACCAACATTACTAACAGCGAGCTAGAGGCTGAAATCCTGGAATGTATCAACTACCTTGACAAACCATTTCGATTCAAAGCAACACCACCAGTTGAAAGCTTGGAACTGCCAAAGAAATACCGGATCAAGCCCTCTATTGAAGAACCACCACAGTTGGAGCTGAAGTTACTTCCGAGTCATCTCAGGTATGCATTTCTTGGAAACTCTTCTGAATTACCTGTTATTATTTCTCTTCGCTAACATTGAGCAGGAAGAAAAGCTACTGAGAGTTTACGAGAGCACAAGAAAGCCATTGGTTGGACTATAGCAGACATTCGAGGCATTAGTCCATCATTTTGTATGCACAGGATCCTGATGAACGATTAGTACAAAACCCACATTGGAACATCAACGAGACTCAATCCAATCATGAAGGAAGTCGTGAAGAAAGAAATCATCAAATGGTTAGATGCTGGCATCATTTACCCCATCTCAGACAGCAGTGGGTAAGTCATATGCAGTGTGTCCGAAGAAAGGAGGAATTATTGTGGTTACCAATGAAAAGAATGAGCTGATTCCAACAAGAACGGTGACTGGATGGAGAGTATGCATGGACTACAGAAGCTGAATAAAGCCACGAGAAATGACCATTTTTCCACTACCATTCATTGACCAGATGTTAGACATATTGGCGGACATGAATTCTATTGCTTTTTTGACGGATATTCAGGATACAATCAGATTGCCATCACCCCAGAGAAGTCGAGAAACCACATTTACATGTCCCTATGGTACTTTTGCTTTCCGCAGGATGCCATTTGGATTATGTAATGCCCCCGCCACTTTTCAGCGTTGCATGATGGCCATATTCTCAGACATGCTGGAGCAGAGTATGGAGGTTTTCATGGATGACTTTTCTGTGTTTGGAGATTCTTTTGACCATTGTTTGCAAAATTTGGAACAGATGTTACAAATGTGCGAAGATACAAACCTGGTACTCAACTGGGAAAAATGTCACTTTATGGTGCAAGAATGCATTGTTCTTGGACACCGGATCTCACAAAAGGGGATTGAGGTAGACAAAGCAAAGATAGAGACAATTGAAAAACTACCTCCACCAACATCAGTAAAAGGTATTCAAAGTTTTCTTGGACATGCGGGTTCTTACAGGAGATTTATCAAAGACTTTTCCAAAATTGCAAAACCTCTTTGCAATATTCTGGAGAAGGATGTGCCTTTCAACTTCACCAAAGAATGCCAGGAAGCTTTTGAGATCTTAAAACAGAAGCTGGTCTCTGCCCCTATCATAGTAGTACCAGACTGGACCATTCTATCTGAAGTGATGTGCGATGCTAGTGATTTTGCTGTAGGTGCAGTTTTGGGACAACGTAAAGCAAAGATTTTCCACACCATTTATTATTCCAGCAGAACTCTGAATGAAGCTCAACTCAACTACACAACCACCAAAAAGGAGTTGCTCGCAGTTGTGTACGCTTTTGACAAATTTTGCTCCTATCTGCTGGGTCCCAAAGTGGTGATCTACACAGATCATTCAGCAATCAAATATCTGATCACGAAGAAAGATGCCAAACCCAGATTGATCCGTTGGATACTTCTTCTGCAAGAATTTGACGTAGAGATCAGAGACAGGAAAGGAAAGGAGAATAAGGTGGCAGATCATCTATCGAGGATCGAGAATGGAGAAACAGTTGACAAAGATCTGTCAATCAAAGAAACTTTGCCAGATGAACAGTTGTTTGCCATGAAACAACAGGAAGTCCTTTGGTATGCTGACTATGTCAACTACATTGTGTCAGGAAAATGGTCGTTGGAATGGACAACTCAGCAACAGAAGAAGTTCTTCAAAGAAGTCAAGCACTATGTCTGGGATGAACCGTACATGTTCAAACGATATGCTGATCAATTATTGAGACGGTGTGTTCCACATGAGGAAATCAACAGTGTTTTGCAGCACTGTCATTCATCAACATATGGCGGACACTTCAGCGGAAACAAAACTGCAGCCAAAGTCCTACAATCAGGTTTGTTCTGGCCCACTCTTTTTAAAGATGCTTATCTTTTTGCTTTTCAATGTGACAGGTGCCAGAGAACGGGAAATATTTCCAGGAGAAATGAAGGACCATTGCAAAACATTCTAGAAGTGGAAATATTCGATGTGTGGGGTATAGATTTCATGGGACCCTTTGTTCCATCATTCGGAAACCTGTACATCCTGGTTGCTGTAGACTACGTCTCCAAATGGGTTGAAGCAATTGTATGGCCATCCAATGATTCAAAAGGGTGATCAAATTCCTGAAAAAGAACATTTTCACTCGGTTCGGAACACCTCGGCAATCATCAGTGATGGTGGCTCTCATTTCTGCAACAGATACTTTGATGCACTCCTATCCAAATACGGAGTTACTCACAAGGTTGCCACAGCTTACCATCCACAGTCAAATGGACATGTTGAGGTTTCAAACAGGGAAATCAAAAGAATCCTAGAAAGAACCGTTGGATCAACAAGGAGGGATTGGTCAACAAAACTAGATGATGCATTATGGGCATACCGGACAACTTACAAGACACCCATTGGTATGTCCCCATATCGATTGGTGTTTGTGAAAGCGTGCGCTCTGCCAGTTGAGCTTGAGCACAATGCGTACTGGGCACTGAAGAAGTTGAATTTTGATTCACAAGCTGCAGGAGAGAAAAGACTTCACCAACTCAACGAATTGGAGGAATTTCGCCTACAGGCTTATGAGAATGCCAAATTGTACAAGGAAAAGACCAAAAAATGGCATGACCGAAAAATAGTGCACAGACAGTTGGAACCAAGGCAGCAGGTGTTGTTGTACAACTCGAGGTTGAAACTTTTCCCTGGAAAGTTGAAATCTAGGTGGTCAGGTCCATTTGTGATCACTCAGGTTTTACCTTATGGAGCTGTTGAGTTACTGGATCCCAACACCAACAACACATTCAAAGTTAACAGTCAGCGTGTCAAGATTACTGGGGAGAATCATTTGAGCGACAAAAGAAAGTGTCACACTTTCAAATCCAGCCTAACGTTCGAGAAGTCACGTCTAGCTGACGACTTTAAACTTAGCGCTCGCAGGGAGGCAACCCATGAAATTTTAGTATATATTGTGATTTGGTGTGATTTAATTTGGTGTGTTTAGTTTTTGCAGATTAAGACATTTCACGATGGAAGAAGCTCTCACAAATCTTCACAAGCAATTTCCTTCTCTCCCTCAAAAATCTCTGATGAAAGTTTACAAAGCTCGCTTGGAACGGATGAGGTTACTGACAATCCATGGTGTTCCTAATGACATTCGTTGGGTAATTGAAGCACGAGTCTGATTGGCAGGTGAGTCTTCTGACTCTTTTATTTCACATCTGCCTGGTTTTGGAAGAAGCACTTATGCAAAGAAACGTAGAGTTAAGAAAATGGGTGTTTGTTAAAAATGTGCACGCTGGAATTGCAATACTCGTTGTCGTTCTTTAGGAATGGTGTCTGATAATCGCGAAGACAAAATTAAATTCATTAGGGATGGCTTGAGTAAAGAGTCTTTAGATGATATATCTTCGACTCTTGAGACGCATCCCAGTGGATATGTTCACATAGCCTTTCGCAAATTACATACACAATTTCAAAAAGAAAGACAACAGTTAAGTCTTAGGAATCTGACTAAAAAAGACATTGTTTGCCAATTTATAAGAAAATTGGATGGGAAGCTTGTCTCTGACGCATAGACGTCAATCAAGCTGTAAATTCTCGTACATATTATATCTCTTTGTCTTTTCCTAATAATTGTGATTTGTTTTGTTGTTTTCTTTTACTTTATCCGACAGGATCCAAACCTTTTTGACTATCACAATTTATTTTACTGTTTGACTAATAATTGTCATTTGGCAGGTACTAGTGCTATTATTTTACTCACTCTTTTCAGGTGTTATAAATTCAACTCATCATTGCACTTTTGAAGACATCCAGAGTAAAACATGGAGGCCACTTCAAGAAGACGAGTTGAAAACATATGTGTGTTTTGCGGTAGTAGTGTTGGTACTAAACCACAATACGTAGAAGCTGCACAAGAATTGGGTCGAGTCTTAGCTGCAAGAAATATGCACTTAGTATATGGCGAAGGCAATCTTGGACTAATGGGGATCGTTTCAAAGGCCATACAGGAAGGAGGCAGTCACGTTTTGGGAATCATTCCAAAACCCTTGGCAGAGGCAAATCTTGTTGAACCATCAAACGGAGAGGAACTTATTGTGCCAGTTATGTCTGAACGATTGGTAGAAATGATTAACAGTTCTGATACTTTTATTGCTTTGCCAGGTGGCTTGGGCACATTGGAGGAAATTTTTATACTGCTATCTTGGGCGAACCTGAACATACACCAGAAACCAATTGGGCTGTTTAACGTTGAAGGATTTTATGATTTTCTTTGTGTGTTTCTTGATGATGCTCGGAGAAATGGGTTCGTGTCAAAACCTATGAAAGAACTCCTCTTTACTGCCAGAACTGCTCCAGATCTAATAGATCAACTCTTAGCCTATGAACTACAAGTTGACCATATCCTTTCAAAGATAAATTGGTTCGAAGACGATCGTGGTAAGAGGCGTCGGATTAATCTGGATCTTAACCTTTAATTTCCTGTATAATTTCAGCTAACCAGGTATTATCTTCTAAACTCTTCTTCTACTGTTTAAGACATTGGGGACAATGTCTCATTTAGGTTTGGGGGAGGGAATTAGTTGATCAGTACCTTGTTTTTAGTTTGTGTGTTATTTTTATTTTTTATAGTCCAAATTTTTCGAAAAAACAAAAAATTTTGCGTTTTTGCGTTTTTATTTTGACTAAAAATGTGAAATTGGTAAGAGATAGCTGAGTAAGGAGTTTCCACTCCTGAGACGTATTTCAAACCTATTTCGAAACAAGTTAATTTTTGTTTATTTCCTTTTGAATTATTTAATTTGTAAATTCTCCATAAAACTGACTAAAATGGATCTTCATTTGCTCAGTTAGCAGATATTATCAACATGCATAGTAACATACGGACATGAACTGTAATTGAAAAGTTTGTAATATTCAGTGCTCTAGTTTAATTGGAGGAAGCATCTCATAAAGAAATGGAGTAAAAAAAAAATCTTAGATCCGAGTTATTAAGTCTGTAAGGGTGTTTTAACACCTAGTGCCCTAAAACCAACTGGTTTGGGAGTCACTGGCCCAAAGCTCGTTACATGGATAAAAGATGCTGCAAAAATATATATATCTGAAGTCTGAGTAATTAAGTCCGTAGGGGTGTCTTAACACCTGGTGCCCTAAAGCCAACTGGTTTGGGAGCCACCGACCCAACACTCGCTACATAGATGGAAGATATTGTATATATATAAAAAAACAAAAATCAGAAAAATGCGAAAAATTATTCCATTGCTACAAAAAGGTGTGAAATCTGATAGAACTTTAGGACAAAAATATTACTCTCTTATCAACTGCACTTATGACTGTTGTGGGCAAAAATGAGTTGTTTAATATTTTGTTGGCTGTGTATATGAAGAATGGTAAATATAATCGGAGAATTTACTTATTCGGTAATTTAGAATGAAACAAAACAACTAGTAACTTGGAGTAGAAGTTTCACCTGATTAGTCACTAACTTCTTTATTCTATTTTCGCTTGTCTTTTTGCTTTTGTGTGCATTAGTTTCACTACCTTTTTACTTTTGTAAAATGTTTGTGGGTATCATTGCTGTAAACCTCACGAGACTACAACTCGTCCACTAGGGACACTAGGGGTTTAAAGGCTTGTTGCATACGCTAAATGCAACCGTGATCCCTACGAAAGTGGCTTAGTTAAATTTTATTTTAAAGATGTTTATGTTATTTTATCTGTGTTTTGCTCGAGGACTAGCAAAATGTTAGGTTTGGGGGTGTGATGAGTGGTAAATCTATCACTATTTCCCACTCATTTAACCTGATATTTTGTATAGTTTCTTGAGTTTTGTGAATATTTTGATGTGTTTTGTGTTATTTTGTAGATAAATAAAGTTTCAGGACATTCTGGAGGTGATTTGGAGCAAAACAGTAAAAATTGGACAAATGGCATTTTGGCATGTCGCGACGCACAAACCTTTGGCGTCGCGACGCCTAACATGCACCAGAGCTGCTAACGTGCGCCGGGTCAACGGTTCAGAATTTGAGAAGTTTGACTTTGCTAACGTACGCCGTGCCACGTGTCACCATCACAGCTGATATGCTAACGTGCGCCGTGCCACGTGTCATCATCCTATGGTGCAGACAATCACCATTGCCACGTGTGCCACGTGTCACTCCACATCAGCGTCCACATTATCAATTGACCGAGTCAACTTGCCACATCACCGCCACGTCATCATCAACCAATCACGCCTTGCCACGTGTCGCAATCCTACGGTGCCGACACTCCCTTTCGCCACGTCAGTGCCACGTCATGCCATGTCAGCATAATAATTGAGCTCTCAGCCGCCTCGCCACGTGTCGCCTTAACTTCTTATCCGAATTGCCACGTGTCAAGCCCTCAGCGTGCCACGCCTAACTGTTCCAGCGTCGCGACGCTATAACCCTTGGCGTCGCGACGCCCGAAGCCTATCTGCACCTATAAATTGAGCTCGAGATTTCAGTTTCAGTTGTACCATTATCTCTCATTTCTTTGATGTAAATAGAGAGTCTTCTCTCTAGTTTCTTTTAATTTAAGTTTTGTAATTAAATTTTAATTACGTTCTGTAATAATAGTAATTCACTTTCTTTATTTTTATAGTTTTTACTATTCAACCATGAGGAGGTAACTTCCTTCTGCTAAGGTGAAAGGTAATTCTTTTACTATTGCTATTTAGATTAATCCCCCTTAAAAATAATATATTCACTATTTAAAATTTGACTTAAAAAGGATACCGCCATATTGGTCGGTTGGTAATTCATTTTAATCTGGTTTAAACCTGACTAATCAAGGATACCGCCATATTGGTCGGTTGGTAATTAAATTTTGGTTCCGCCTTTATGGCTGGATTATGGACAAATATTACCGCCTTAATGGCTGGTTGGACTTAATTTGACTTAATCAGGTTATCGCCTATATGGCTCGTTGATAATATTATCACAAGTTTATATATTATTTTATGGGAGATATCTAAAATAGTAAATAGTAAAAGTAATTCATTTTACCTTAGCATTTTATTTTATTTTATTTTACTTTTCAATTTCTATTTTACCGCAATTACTTTTCAGTATTTTTACTTTATGTCTTTTAAAGCCCTAGCTATGTGTTGTAACTAAGTTAGTTATCTAGGGTTGTGATGAAATCTAATATCACCGGTTTATAAGGGGTTAGATTATAGTTTGGGTAATATAAAGATTTATTTATTGAGTCTTAATCTTAATGCTTTTTATTAACTGGCCACTAATAAAATTGATTAGTAAACTTAAAATGAACTAGACATAGGGATTTTAGGTTTAGACCTTAGACTCAATAGCCCACGATCTTCCTTGAGGATAGATAACCCTTTAATAGATTTCCTTACAGGATTGACATATACCTTCGGACGGGGGTAGCCATAATTGGAACTTAAACTTATGAATCCATAATATTTGGTTGACATAGATATATGGTTCAATTGGGTTAAACTGGGTATTTGTGTCTGACCATTGACAGAGGCTTTCACATAATTTAGTGTTCCAGGTTAATAAATCAATATATTACCTAACTATAAAATAATCACTTCATCTTTAAAATGATATTGGAAGAAATCACAACCTATATAGTTTTTAATATTGAATTTTCTTAAAACCTACTTTCGACAATTTTATTTACTTGCTTTTAAATTAGAATCGTCACCATTTCAAATCAATCAATCAACCTTTAGATACTAGTAATCATTTGACCTCATAAAATTAATAGCTTAGGTATTAAGTCCCGTGGGATCGATACTTTTTATACTACTTGAACGATACATACGCTTGGGTTATACGTGTGTGTTTACGCCGGTCAAAAATCACTAGCATCGCACATCACCTCAAATGGAAGGGTCCAATCTGGTGCTACTATGATGGGGACAGAGGCCAGGTTCTCTTTTAAGATCTCAAAAGCTTCGTGGCATTATTTGGTGAAGTTAAAAGGCACATCTTTCTCCAGCAGATTGCATAGAGGTTTAACAATCTTGGAGAAGTCTTTGATAAATCTCCTGTAAAAGCCTGCATGTCCGAGAAAACAATGAATCCCTTTGACAGATGATGGTGGAGGTAATTTTTCAATTGTCTCGATCTTTGCTTTATCTACCTTGATTCCATGAAAACTTCCATACTTTATTCCAGCATGTCTGAGAAGATGGCCATCATGCAACATTGAAATATGGCAAGAGCATTACATAATCCAAATGGCATCCTGCGGAAAGCAAAAGTATCATACGGGCATGTAAAAATGGTTTTATAATGATCTTCTGGGGCAATGGAAATCTGATTGTACCCCGAGTATCCCCCCAGAAAATAATAGAACTCATGTCCTGCCAGTCTGTCTAGCATCTGGTTAATGAATGGCAACGGAAAATGATATTTCCTTGTTGCTTTGTTCAGCTTCCTGTAGTCCATGCAAACTCTCCATCCAGTCATCGTTCTTGTTGGAATCAGCTCATTCTTTTCATTTGTGACTACAGTAATTCCTCATTTCTTTGGCACACATTGCATAAGACTCACCCACGTGCTGTCAGAGATGGGGTAAATAATGTCGGCATCCAACCATTTGATAATTTCTTTCTTCACGACCTCTTTCATGATTGGATTTAGTCTATGTTGATGCTCCACTGTGGCTTTGTACTCGTCGTTCATCAGAATTTTATGAATGCAAAATGATGGACTAATGCCTCGAATGTCTGCTATGTCCAGCCAATGGCTTTCTTGTGTTCTCGTAACACTCTCAGCAACTTATCTTCCTGCTCCAATGTTAGCGACGAAGAAAAATCACAGGTAAATTAGAAGAGTTTCCTAAGAATGCATACTTGAGATGGCTCAGAAGTAGCTTCAGTTCCATCTGTGGTGGTTCTTCAATCGAGGGCTTGATTCGCTCCTTTTTCGGTAGTTCCAAACTTTCCACATGTGGTGTCGATTTGAAGCGCAAGGGTCTGTTAAGATAGTTGATACATTCCATAATTTCATCATCTAGCTCGCTGTCAGTCATTTAGGTGATGCAAGCTTCAAGTTTATCCGTGGAAAGTTGCATTGCATCAGTATCCTGGATGATACTATCTAAAACATCAATTCTGAAACATTCCTCCTCCTTTTCATCACTCGGGAATTTCATGGCTTTGAAAACATTGAATGTAACTTCTTGGTCCTTCACTTTCATGGTTAGTTCTCCTTTTTATACATCAATAACAGTTCGATCTGTAGCCAATAATGGTCTCCCAAGGATGATAGGTACATCTTTGTCTTCCTCCATGTCAAGGATAATGAAATCTGCAGGGAAAATGAATTTATCGACTTTAACCAAAACACATCCACTACACCTCTCGGAAATGTGAGCGATCTGTCAGCAAGTGCAGAGTAATTGAGGTGGGTATTGCTTATCCAATCTGCAGTTTCCTGTAAATAGACAAAGGCATCAAGTTAATGCTGGCACCTAAATCACACAAAGCCTTACCGAAGTAATGTTCTCTTATGGTGCAAGGGATGGTGAAACTGCCAGGATCTTTCAAATTTAGGGGAAGCTTCCTCTGAATGATGGCGCTGCATTCTTCTGTTAAAGCTATTATCTCGTAATCTCCCAATCTCTGCTATCATGACAAAATGTCTTTCCTGAATTTGACATAACTGAGCATTTGTTCCAATGCCTCTGCATATGGAATGTTGATATGCAGCTTTTTGAAGATCTCCAAGAATCGGGCAAACTGTTTGTCTAGTTTGCTTTTCTAGAAACATTGTGGAAATGGTGGAGGTGGAGTGAATTTTTCTTAATCATTTGCTTTTGCCTCTTTTTCCTCCTTCTGTGGTTCTACTTTGCTACTTTCTTTTGGAACTTCCTCAGTGGATGCCTTGACTCCAATATTTTTTTTATCTCAGTACCGCTTTTCAAAGTAATGACTTGACATTGCTCCTTCCTTTGGTTCATTGGATTTGGTTCTGTGTTTTTAGGAAGGGTACCTTGCGGTCAGTAACTCTGAGCATTGGACAGTTGTCTCATTTGATTTTCTAGTGTTTTCAAAGATGCTGCTTGATTTTGAATTAATGCTACTTAGGATTGAAACATAGCATTATATTTGGCTACTTGAGAGTCGTATTTTGCTTCTAGCTTTTTGAACATCTCTGCAAGCATATCTTCTATTTCTGGCTTCTTTTCATACTTCTGGCCCTTCTTTTGCTGTTGGAATCCTGGTGGTGGATTGTTCCTTTGCCCTGAATTGTTGTTCCATACAAAATTGGGATGATTCCTCCACCATGGGTTGTAAGTGTTGGAATATGGATTGTTCCCATGTTTGTTGAAATTGTTGACATAATTCACCGTCTCATCTTGTTGGTTGTATGATTCTGCCTCTATTGCTCCTCCATATGGTGAACTTGTGGATCCAGCATTAACCTTCATGTTAAGAGTTTCCAGATTTTTGCAAATCAAATCCAGCTTGGCATTCATTGCTGTGTTGGCTCCAACTTCATAAATTCCAGCAATTCGTTGGATCATGCTCCTTTCTATTGGCGACAAAGAATTATTGTTGGTCATTTCTTCAATTAGGTCTCGGGCTTGATCTTCTCATTTTTTCCATTAAAGCTCCTCCAGCAGCAGCATCAATTGTAGTTCTCATTAGTCCAGAAAGTCCATTATAGAAGGTTTGGACTTGTAGCCACTTTGCAATCTCATGGTGAGGACATTTTCTGAGCAGATCCTTGTATCTTTCCCAACCTTCGCAAAGGGATTCTGAGTCATGTTTCACAAAGGATGTGATGTCATTACTCAGCTTTGCAATTCTGGCTGGGGGAAGTACTTTGCAAGGAATTTTGTGGCTACAGTGTTCCAAGTTGTGATGGAACCTGCTGGTAGTGAATGTAGCCAAGTCTTAGCTCTGTCTTTCAAGGAATATGGAAAAACACGCAGTCTCATTGCTTCTTCTGCCGCTTGATTGTAATTGAATGTGCCGCAAACTTCCAGGAAGTTGTTGATGTGGGCATTATGATCCTCAGTTGCATTCCCCCCAAACTGAAATGATCACTGTATCATCTGGATGCATGTTTTGATGTCACACCCATTTACTGGTAAGGGAAGAAGTACAATACATGAAATGAATCCATCAACCACCGAAATAGTTCTGTCTCGAATGGGAATTGGTGGTGTAACCTCCAAAGGTTCAGGTTCCATGTTGATGATTGTTTCTTGACCTTCTCGCATTTCCCTTCTCAACTGTCTGATGGTTATTTCAATCTCTGGGTCAAACGGTCGGATTTCAAGAAAACAGAAATAATAAGTAAAAATAAATTAGACACAGGTAAAGATATCTAACCCCAAAATTAATGGTGAAAGATAAATAAATCCCCGACAACGGCGTCAAAAACTTGATCGGTGAAATCAATCACGTAACGCAAGCACACGTATCGTTCAAGTAGTATAAATATATCGATCCCACGAGGACTTAATACATAGGCTATCAATTTGTGAAACTAAATGTTTACAAGTATCTAATAGATTGGTTGTTTGATTGGATGTTGATTTTAAACTAAAGACAAGTAAATAAAACAATGCAAATGTAAATTAAAGGAAAATTCAATATTATTAAACTATCTAGGGCTGTGAATCCTTCCAATATCTTTTAAATATGAAGTGGTTATCTCATGTTTGTGCAATATATTGGTTTATTAACCTGGAACACGAAAATATGCAAAAGCCTCTATCGATGGTCAAATACAAATACCCAAATAACCCAATTAATCATATGTTTATGTTAACAAAGTTACCTGAATTCATTAAGATTAAGTTCCAATTGTGGCTACCCCCGCCCGAAAGGTATATGTCTATCATGTAAGGAAATCTACCTAAGGGTCACCATGCCCCGAGGTGAGATCGTGAGCTATTGAGTCTAAGGCTGAAACCTAAAATTCCTTCGTCAAGTTTATTTTAAATTTACCATATCAATCTTATTAATGGCCAATTAACAAGAAACATTAAGCTTAAGACACAATAAATAAACCTTTATATTACCTAAGTCATAAAATAACCCATATAAACCGGTGATATTGGAATTCATCACAACCCCAGATATGGTATTTAGTTACAACACATATCTAGGACTAGTAAAGACATAAATAAAGTAAATGACATAAAGTAAAACTTGGAAATTAAAAAGGTAAATAAAGTAATAAAGAAAATATTTGGGGTTAGAGGATCCACTTTTATTACTTCTATTTTAGATATCTCTCTTATTATAATATATAAACTTTGTATGACATTACCAACCGACCATATAGGCGGTATCCAATTTAGTCAGATTAAAAAAATTTAATTAATTCCAACCGACTATAAAGGCGGTATCGCATTAAGTTAGGTTTTAAATAGTTTATCTATTATAATTAAAGGAGATTAATCTAAATATTAGTAATAAAAGCTTTATCCTTCACCCCAGCAGAGGGGGTTACCTCATAATACTGAAAAGTAAAAATAAAGAATGAAAAGTAAAGTAAAGAATGAACTATTGCTTAAAATAAAAAAATTAAATAAAGAAAGCTGTAAATAAACAAAAAAGATACAATCTTCTTAGTATTCTTAAGGAAATCCCCATAAGAATGTATGAATTGGAATTCTGATTTTGGCCTCAATTCATAGGCAAATCTTGGTCCCTCGCGTAGCGACGCGTGGAACATTACACGTCGTGACACGCCGTTGATTATTGACGCGTGGCACATGATTTTCGGAGATGATGACACGTGGCTGTTGACAGAATTATTGGCTCGGCATTGCGACACTGACGTCAGCAGTGACACGTGTCGATGATGATTGTCAGCAGCATGTGATGATGACACGTGGCCGATGAATTTTAGAAGATTTACTGTGATGTTGACACGTGGCAGGCACATGTTAGCAAGTGCGCATGATAGCAAGCTTCTCTGATTTTGACATGATTTTGGCGCACGTTAGCGGTCGCAATGCAGAGGTGATGCGCGTCGCGATGCTGAAATGATGATTTTACCATTTTTGTCTGTTTTTCACTGTTTTGGCCCCGATTTGATTCCAGTGAGTCTTGAAACCTCATTTATCTACAAAATACACAAAACACATCAAAATATTCACAAAAGTTAAGAAACTATATAAAATATTAAGTCAAATGGGCGGTAAATATTGATATGTTTACCGCTTATCAGCAACCACAATCAATCAATCATTTTTCTCTTTTCAATCGCAAGTTCATACAAACAATCAGATACGACATCAAATGGACAACGTAAATCATACACTGCTTTATCATCAGCTTAATCATGCATATACCTATTTACATCACATATATAATTATACGTATTATTTCGAATTCAGATACCATAATCTTTAATTGTCCTCATCTCATTTACTTATCAATCAAACATAATCCGTTTTCAGAATTCTTATCTGAAAATATTGATACAGTATCTTACTAAGTATACATTTATATTCATATACGTAGTCTATCAATCACGTAATTCTATTACTCAGTAAAGGCTCAGCTTATACCAACCCAATCTCTATACAGCTAAATCATACTTATCTTATTGTCTCATACGTATACAAATACATGAACATATACTTGTACATATACATATTCATTCACATATACAAATACATATCATTACAGGTTCATACACTTAAGTACATCCATACATACAAATAGACATTAAGCCCGTCAATTACTTCACTTTATAGCATAGTAATAACCAAAAATCCATACCATCTCTTATCTATCTTCGTCTTAACCTAAACACTTTAATCATTTATATATATATATATATAAACATAAATCAACTTTCAAGTATTCATCGCATGGGTTACTTACCTGGCTTCGCGAGCACTCCAGGTTCTAGTCAAGTCTGCCAAAACAAATGGCGAAACATCGTCAGAATCGTGATTTACGGTATTCTCGACTAAACTACGATAAAATCCCAGATCTTTCCGGAGTAACCAAATTAAGTCTGATTTCAATACTTTTAGTTTCAATAATCTTAAAACACCATTACGAAAAATTCCAAGCTGTTAGTTCACCTAAATTCTCGATTTACGTGTTTTTGGAGAATCTTTCGAAAATTTTTCCAAGGTCAATTACGTCTAAGGTCAATTACATTTTTACCATATATAAAGAGATGTTATATAATAAATACTATTTATTTTATTCATAATATAATATTTACATAAGTATTTACAGGGAAATATATAAGAAAATTGACGTTTTAAGTACCAACCCTAACATGAAGAATGATTGTCCAGAGCTGATAGGAAGAGCAGGACCCCCCAAGTACGCTATGTATTTTTCCAATTATTGACATCTTATTAGCCTTAGATGCAAATAGTGGATGGGTGTTAGACACTCGCAGTCCTACTAATATTTGCAACTCCCTTCAGTAATGAGGGAAAAAAAGGCTGAATAAAGGGGAGATCCAAATTAGAGTTGGCAATGGCGAGACTTGGATGTTAAAGTCATAGGAACAGTTGTTTTAGATCTCCCCAATGGTTGTACATTAAATTTACAAGACTTTATTATATACCCTCACTTATCAGACAATTAATATCACTGCCAATATTAGATAAATAGGGATATATAATAAACATTAAGGATAAAACTTTATGTTTATATGATAAAGATAATTTATTGAAATGTGAATGCTCTTTATCAAATGGTCAGTATGTTTTGGAAACAAATAGAGATGTCTTTAATGTTGAGGAAAATACAAGTAGGAAATTTGAATTAAATAATACTGAATTATGGCATATAAGATTGGGCCACATGGGTGTTAGATGTCTATCCAAATTAGTAAATGATGGTTTGATTGAAAATCTTAGTTTAGATCCTTATCCAATTTGTGAGGCATGCATCCAATGGAAGATGACAAATGCCTCATTTCTTGGTGTTGGACATCGTTCCGGAGATATATTGGAGCTAATACACAGCGATTTGTGTGGTCCATTTAATCAAGCCGCTCATGATGGTTCAACATACTTCGTGACTTTCACGGATGATAAGTCTAGATATGGATATGTCTATTTGATGAGACATAAATCGAAAACACTTGACGAGTTCAAAATATTCCGAAACGAATTAGAAAAATAAACCAGTAAATTCATCACGCGCCTTAGATCAGATAGAGATGTTGAATACATGAGTGAAGAATTCAAAAATTATTTAAGGGAGAATGAAATTCTTGCCCAATATAGCCCACCAAGAACACCTCAACATAATGGTGTGTCTGCATAGAAATCGTATTTTATTGGATATGGTAGGAACAATGATGAACTATACAGATCTTCCTTATTACCTTTGGGGTTACGCTTTAATTACTGCTACCCACATACTTAGTAGAGTTCCATCAAAAGTTGTTTCTACGACTCTCTATCAGATATGGTTCGGTAGAAAACCAAGTCTTAGGCATTTAAAGATTTGGGGTTGTCCTGCATACATTAGAGTTACGCAGCGGGATAAACTAGCACCCAGAGGGTATAAATATAGGTTCATTGGATATCCTAATAATTCCATGGGATATCAATTCTACGATTCCGAGCAACCAAATGTATTTTTTGTTCGTTTTACCTCTTTTCTTTAAAAACAATTTTTGAGAGAAAATGTGAATTGTAGAGAGATTCAATTTGATGAGTTTGATCCCAATATTAAAGAACCTGAGATGGAACCAGAGATCTAATTAGGAGAAGGATCTACAACAAAAGTTCTACGTAAGTCGAATCGAATATCAAAGCCTCATGAGAGATTATTTTTAACATAGATATTTTCCTCTTGGACGAAACAGATCCTACTACGTATAAAGAAGCGATATTGGATATCGATTCGGGAAAATGGCAGAAAGCCATGAAATCCGAGATGGATTCTATGCATAACAATCAAGTATGGGAATTAGTTGAACTTCCTGAAGGAGTTAAACCTATAGGATGTAAATGGGTTTACAAAAGAAAGCGAGGGCCCGATGGAAAGGTGAAACCTTTAAGGCCCGACTGGTAGCGAAAGATTACACTAAACGTCCTGGGATTGACTATAAGGAAACTTTTTCACCAGTAGCCATGCTAAAATCCATTAGGATTTTTTTAGTCATTGATGCATATCACTACTATGAGATATGGCAGATGGATATAAAAATCGTTTTCCCAAATGTATTCCTTGAGGAGGATATATATATATGGAACAATCAGAGGGTTTCGTATGCAGTGAGACTTCAAACATGGTTTGTAACCTCCAAAAGTCTATTTATGGATTTAAACATGCATCCTGAAGCGGGAATCATCATTTTGATGAGATAATTAGATTATACAGATTCATTAAGAACGAGGAAAAACCGTATGTTTATAAGAAAATGAGTGGGAGCATGACCATTTTTCGAGTCTTGTATGTAGATGATATCATTATCATAGGAAATGATATAGGATTGATGCAAAGTGTGAAATCCTACCTTTGCAAGAACTTCTCCATGAAAGATATGGGTGAAGCTTTATATATACTAGGTATAAGGCTCTATCGGGATAGAGTTAAGAAGCTTATAGGATTGTCTCAATCGACATACATAGATAAGATGTTAGAAAGGTACGGTTTTACCAACTACAAGGCAACAAATGTACATTTCCGAAATGGCATACATCTTTCGAAGAAAATGGCACCTCAGATTGTGGAAGAAATAGTTAGAATTTCTAACTTGCCATAAGCTTCTTATATTGGAAGCATAATGTATGTTATGTTATGTACTAGACATAACTCAATTTCGGTGACAGTGTGACCAACCGATATCAATATGATCTAGGTAATGATCATTGGAGAGTCGTGAAACATATCCTAAAATATCTTAAGGGTACTAGAGATAAGTTTATGATATATGGAGAAAATGAGCTACAATTTAAGGGTTATACAGACTACGACTTCCAGGGAGATCCAGATGATAGAAAATCTACATCAGGTTACGTATTTACCCTTAACGGTGGTACGGTTAGTTGGTGATGTTCAAAGCAAGGCACACTAATTGATTCTACTACTGAGTTAGAAATTTATAGCGGCTTCAGAAGCTGCTAAAGAAGCTGTATGGATTAGAAATTTTATCACATAACTTGGTGTTATGCCTAGTATTGCGGATTCAATCTCATTATACTGTGATAATAGTGGAGCCATTGTGCAGGCTAAGTAGCCAAGAGCACATTCCAAGACTAAACACGTGGAAAGGAAATACCGCATAATTAGATAGATAATTGATCGAAAAGACTTAATGGTCTTAAAAGTTCAAGGACTATATAACATAGCAAACCCACTTACAAATGCCTTACCCCCTAAGTTATTCCATAAACATGTGGAGGAGATGGGACTGCGGTACCATCCAGATTGGCACTAAGCAAGTGGGAGTTTGTTGGAGTTGGTGATTGGAGTGTCAATTCGAATTGTTGATGAGCGCAAAATATATAAATATTTACCGCCCCTTGTACTAAATTATTTGTATAGTTTCTCGAGTTTTATGAATATTTTGATGTGTTTGTATTTAATTTTTAGATAAATAAAATATCAGGACTCATTGGAATCGAATCGGGACTAAAACGGTGAAAAACAGATGAAAGAAGGCAAAATGAGAAATTTACTGTTCACGCGTCGCGACGCCGAGCCAATAATTCATCTGATGACACACGTCATCACTGTAGCATATGTCGCTACGTGCATGACCTTTGCGTCGCAACGCCGATATAGTAATTCAGTATGCTGACAGCCGCCATCTACTGTAGCGCGCGTCGCGATGTAGAACCGCTTTGTGAGCCTATAACTAGAGACCTAAATCAGAATGAAAATTCATATTTTCTTCTAGGGAATTTCCTTAGAATACTAAGAAGAGCGTATTTTGTTTATTTAATTTCAGTTTTCTTGTATATAATTTTTATTTTAGTAATAAAACTTTGTTTGTTTTACTTAAAGCATGAGTAGGTAAATTCTTTCTGCTGGGGTGAAAAGGTGAAACTTTTATTTTGATAATTTAGATTAATCTCCCTTAATTTATAATATATAAATTATCTTAAAATATGACTTAATTGGATACCGCCTTTATGGTCGGTTGGACTTAATTAAATTAATTTTAACCTGACTTAATTAGATACCGCATTTATGGTCGGTTGAAATTAATCAAAATATGACTTCATCATGATATCGGCTATATGGTCGGTTGGTAATATAATATAAATTTATATATTATAATAAGGGAGATTTCTAGATTTGAAATAATAAAAGTGGATCCCCTAACCCCCAGCATTTTATTTCATTGTTTTATTTCAACATTTTAATTTTCAACTTTTTGTATGATGTTTTGTTTATTTATGTCTTTAGTAATCATAGGTATGTGTTGTAACTAATTATGTTGTCTAGGGTTGTGATGAAAATTAATATAAATGATTTAATAAGTTGACTTTTCTTAGGTCTTGTATGATATTTTGGTTTATTTATTAAGTCTAGTTCTTAATGCTTCTTATTAATTGACCACTAATAAAATTGATTAGGTAAACTTAAAATGAACTTGGAAATGGGATTTTAGGTTTAGCCATAGACTCAATAGCTCACGATCTCACAATCATCTTAGAGATTTCCTTTCAGGATAGAAATATACCTGTCGGGCGTGGGTAGTCATAATTGGAACTTAAACTTAATGAATTTGGAGTTTCTTAATTAACATGGGAATATAGTTAATTGGGTTACTTTGGGTGTTTGCATCTGACCATCGGAAGAGGCTTTTGCATAACTTCGTGTTCCAGGTTAATAAACTGACGTATTACACAAGCACAAGATCAACTCATCTTTAGAAGAATATTGGTAGGATTCACAACCCTGGATATTTTCATATCATTGTTTAAATCATTACACTTAGCATAAAAAATATGACCAAAGGTTGGTGATTGCTTTTTAGCTTATTGTCGATTGAGTTGACAAACTTAGATCATTATAATTATGAAGGGAAGAACTCGTTTTAATTATGTTTATATGAAAAAATAAACATATGGTACTGAGTCTTTCATACATTATGTTATCTATGTACTGTATATACATACATTGCATGTTGTATATGTCAAATGAAAAATAAATGTGAAAACTACAGCTAGCAATTAAAAATAAATTATTTAATTAAAAAATTATATTATTAAGAACACAAATTAATTCAATATTTTAAAAACCCGAAAAAAATCCGTTGGATACCAATGCGGGTTTGGTAATTTATTTTTATATGTGGTGCGGGTTTGTTAATGAAAATTAAAACCCGCAACGGGTATGGTGCGGGTTTGGTAATTTATTTACACATGCAGGTGCAGGTTTGGTAATGGAAAACCCGCACCATACCCTACTCACTGCCATCCTTACGTGGGATCGATATATTTTATACTACTTATTTGAAATGTGCGCTTGTGTAACATGAGTTATTTCACACATCAAGTTTTTAGCGCCGTTGTCGAGGAATTATTTATCTCTTACAATTAATTTTGAGTTAGATACTTTTACTTGTGTCTAATTCGTTCTTACTTATTATTTTTATTTTCTTGTGTTTCAGGTTCTCAAACACTACATGAGAAGAAGCAGAAGCTTTGAAATCCGTCTGCTTGACCCAGAAATTGAAAGAACTAATAGACAATTGAGAAGGGAAATGCGAGAAGATCAAGAAGCACTGATCAATATGAACAATCAAGAAACTGAACCTTTGGAAGTAGCACCACAAATTCCCATTCGAGACAGAATAATTTCGGTAGTTGACTGCTTCATATCATGCATTGTACTTCATCCCCTAACTGCAAATGCTTGTGACATCAAGACATGCATTCAAATGATACAGCAATCAGTCTAGTTTGGGGGAAGTGCAATTGAAGACCCCCAATGCCCACATCAACAACTTCCTAGAAGTTTGCGGCACATTCAATTACAATCGAGGGGCAGAAGAAGCAATACGTCTGCGAGTATTCCCTTATTCCTTGAAAGACATAGCTAAGGCTTAGCTTCATTCAGTACTAGCAGGTTCCATAACCACTTGGAACAATCTTGCCACCAAATTTCTTCCAAAATACTTTCCCCCAGCCAGAACAGCAAAGTTGAGAAATGACATCACATCTTTTGTGCAACATGACTCAGAATCCATTTGTCAAGCATGGGAAAGATACAAAGAATTGCTCCGGAAATGTCCTCACCATGAGATTGCAAAATGGCTGCAAGTCCAAACTTTCTACAATGGGCTTTCTGGATTGATGAAGACCACAATAGATGATGCTGTTGGAGGAGCATTAATGGCAAAATGAGAAGATCAAGCCTGGGACTTAATAGAGGAAATGGCCAACAACAACTCTTTGTGGCTAACGGAGAGGAATATGGTTCATTGAGTAGCAGGAATCCATGAAGTATGGGTCAACACAGCTGTGAATGCCAAGCTGGATCAGATTTGTAAATGCCTGGAAACTCTTAGCATGCAAGTTAATGTTAGATCCACAAGTTCACCATATGGAGGAGTACTAGAGGCAGAATCTTACAACTAACATGATGAGACTGTGAACTATGTCAGCAACTTCAACCGATACGGAAACAATCCTTACTCCAATACCTACAACCCAGGATGGAGGAATCACCTTAACTTCGCATGGAGCAACACTTTAGGACAAAAGAAAAATCCACCACCAGGATTCCAACAGCATAATAAAGGCCAGGAGTATCAAAAAGAGTCAGGAATAGCATATTTGCTTGCAGAGATGAAAAATCAAGAAGCCAAATATGACGCTTTGTTTCAAGCATAAGCAGTAGTGAATCAAAAACAAACAGCAACATACGATGCTAGGTTTCAAAGTCAAGTAGTTTCTCTGAAGGCACTGGAAAATCAATTTCGGACAGCTGGCCAATGAGAGTTACAAACCACAAGGTACCATTCCTAGCGACATAGAACCAAATCCAAGTAGCAAAGGAAATGAGTAATGCCAAGCTATCACTTTGAAAAGCGGCACTGAATCAATAAAAATGTTGGAGTCAATGCATCTACTGAGAAAGTTCCAAAAGAAAGCAATGAAGCAGATCCACAAATAGAGGAAAAATAGGCAAAAGAAAATGATCGAGAAATATTTACTTCACCTCCATATTTTCTACCACCATCACTTGCACTATAGGAGAACATTACTTTGGTAAGGCTTTGTGTGATTTAGGTGCTAGTATTAACTTGATGCCTTTGTCTATTTACAGGAAACTGCAGCTTGGAGAAGCAAAGCCCACCTCAGTCACTCTGCAACTTGCTGACAGATCACTCACATTTCTGAGAGGTGTAGTGGAAGATGTATTGGTCAAAGTCGACAAATTCATTTTCCCAACAGATTTATTGACATGGAAGAAGACAGAGATGTACCCATCATTCTAGGGAGACCAATTTTGGCAACAGGTCGAACTATTATTGATGTACAAAAAGGTGAATTAACCATTTTTTTTTGGATAAAGTAAGTATTATAACCAAAATAAAACTATACAAAGAGCAAAGAGGCATACCCTAGGCAACTAGAGAGGACAAGCCCTCCTAGAAGAAAAGCCGAAAGGCTACAAGTAAAAGATCAACAGAAGATCTAAAGAAAATATTAATGAAGGTGAATTAACCATGAGGGTGCAGGACTAAGAAATAACATTTAATGTGTTCAAAGCCATGAAATTTCTGAATGACGAAAAGGAGAAAGAATGTTTCAGACTTGATGTACTAGATAGTATCATCCAGAATACAGATGCTATGCAACTTTCCACTGACAAACTTGACGCATGAATCACCAACATGATTGACAAGGAATTAGATGATGAGATTCTGGAATGCATAAACTATCTTGATGAAGCCTCTCGCTTCAGATCAACACCGCAGGTGGAAAGCTTGGAAATATCGAAAAATGAGTGAGTCAAGCCTTCGATAGAAAACCACCGCAGTTGGAACTAAAGCCACTTCTAAGCCATCTTGGGTACGCATACTTGGAAAACTCTTCTGATTTACCTGTGATTATTTCTTCTTCTCTAACATGGGTACATGAAGATAATTTATTGAGAGTGTTATACGAGCACAAGAGAGCTATTGGCTGGACTATAGCAGAAATTCGAGGCATCAGTCCATTATTTTGCATGCACAAAATCCTGATGAATGATGAGTACGAAGCCATAGTAGAACATCAACGAAGACTAAATCCAATCATGAAGGAAGTTGTAAAGAAAGAAATCATCAAATGGTTGAATGCATGCATCATCTACCCCATCTCTAACAGCTCTTGGGTATGTCCAATGCAATGTGTACCCAAGAAATGAGGAATGACTGTAGTCACAACCGAAAAGAACGAGCTGATTCCGACAAGAATCGTGACTGGATGAAGAGTATGCATGGACTACAAGAAGTTGAACAAAGCCACACGAAATGATCATTTCCCGCTACCATGCATTGACCAGATGCTATAAAGACTAGCGGGGCATGATTTCTACTGCTTTCTGGACGGATACTCGGGATACAATCAGATTTCCATTATCCCAGAAGATCAAGAGAAAACCATTTTCACATGCCTGTATGGTACTTTTGCATTCTGCAGAATGCCATTTAGACTCTGTAATGCTCCTGCCACATTTCAAAGTTGCATGATGGCCATCTTTTCAGACATGATAGAACAAAGCATGGAAGTCTTCATGGATGACTTCTCAGTGTTTGGAGACTCATTCGGCCACTACTTGCAAAATCTGGGAAAAGTGTTATAAAGATGAGAAGATACCAATTTGGTACTGAACTGGGAGAAATTTCATTTCATGGTGTAGGAAGGCATTGTTCTGGGACATCGGATCTCATAGAAGGGAACTGAGGTAGACAAAGCAAAAGATCGAGACGATAGAAAAATTACCTCAACTATCATCCGTCAATGGGATTCGAAGTTTTCTTGGGCATGCAGGATTTTACAAGAGATTCATCAAGGATTTCTCCAAGATTGCCAAACCTTTGTGCAACCTATTGGAGAAAGACGCGCCTTTCCACACCACCAAAGAATGCCACCATGCTTTCGAAATCTTGAAAACAGAAGCCAGTCTCTACTCCAATCATAGTAGCACCAGATTGGACGCTTCCATTTGAAGTAATGTGCGATGCTAGTGATTTTGTTGTAGGTGCAGTTTTGGGACAACGCAAAGCGAAAGTTTTTCACACTATCTACTATGCCAGCAAAACATTGAATGAAGCACAGCTCAACTACACAACAACTGAAAAAGGATTTGCTCACAGTTGTGTTTGCTTTTGACAAATTCTGCTCCTATTTGTTGGGTCCCAAAGTGGTGGTCTACACAGATCATTCAGCAATTAAATACTTGATCGCAAAGAAAGATGCCAAGCCTAGATTGATCCATTGGGTGCTTTTACTGCAAGAATTTTATGTGGAGATCTGAGACAGGAAGGGGACAAAAAATCAAGTGGCATATCACTTGTCAAGGCTCGAAAATGGAGGTACAACTATCACTGATCTTACAATCAAAGAAAATTTTCCAGATGAACAGTTCTTTCCCATCAAGCAACAGAAAATCCCATGGTATGTTGACTATGTAAACTACATAGTATCAGGGAAATGGCCGTTGGAATGGACACATCAGCAACGGAAGAAATTCTTCAAAGAAGTCAAGCATTATGTTTAGGATGAGTCATACATATTCAAACATTGTGCCTATCAATTAATATGTTGTTGTGTACCATAGGAGGAGATCAATAGTGTCCTACAGCACTGTCATTTATCACCATATAGAGGACACTGCAGTGGAAACAAACCGCAGCCAAAGTCCTGTAATCAGGTTTGTTCTGGCCCTAATTGTTTAAAGATGCTCACTTATTCGTTCTTCAATGTGATATGTGCCATGGGACATGAAATATTTCAAAAAGAAATGAAGGACCACTCCAAAGCATTCTCGAAGTCGAAATATTTTATGTATGGGGGATTGACTTTATGGGACCCTTTGTTCCATCATATGGAAATCTGTACATTCTGGTTGCAGTAGACTACGTCTCTAAATGGGTTGAAGCAACAACACTACCATCAAATGATTCCAAAGTAGTTCTACATTTCCTCAAGAAAAATATTTTCACTCACTTTGGAACACCTCGGCCAATCATCAGTGATGGTGGAACACACTTCTGCAACAAATACTTTGATGCTCTTCTAGCCAAATACGGAGTTACTCACAAAGTTGCCACTGCTTACCATCCACAGTCAAATGGTCAGGTTGAAGTTTCCAACAGAGAAGTCAAAAAAATCTTGGAGAGAACTGTTTGTTCACAAGGAATGACTGATCCAAAAAATTAGATGATGCATTATGGGCCTATCGGACAGCCTTCAAGACACTCATTAGAATATCCCCATCCGACTAGTGTTTGGAAAGACATGTCATTTGCCTGTGGAACTCGAACACAAAGAGTATTGGGCATTGACAAAGCTAAATTTTGATCTACAAGCAGTAGGGAAGAAACGGCTCTTACAACTGAATGAATTAGAGGAATTTCACCTCCATGCTTATGAGAATGCCAAACTGTACAAAGAAAAGACAAAGAAGTGGCATGATCAGAAAATAGTGCGCAGACAACTGGAACCAGGGCAGCAGGTGTTATTATACAACTCAAGGTTGAAACTTTTCTCTGGCAAGCTGAAATCAAGGTGATCGTTTCCATTTGTGCTTACCCAAGTGCTACCATACGGAGTAGTTGAGATACATAACCCCAACTCCAACAACACATTCAAGGTCAACAGCCAACGTGTCAAGCATTATTGGGGAGAATCATTTGAGCGACAAAAAAGTCTCACACTGACAGATCCAGCCTAACTTTCGGGCAATCATGTCTAGCTGACGACGTTAAACTTAGTGCTAGCGGGGAGGCAACCACGCAAATTCTGTATATATTGAGATATTTTGGGTTTTCTTTTATGTGTTTTATTTTTGTAGGAAAAATCACAGACATGATGGAAGACACTCTCGAAAAACTTCAAAAGCATTTTCCTTCTCTCCCTCAATTATCTGATGAAAGTCTACAAAGCACGCATTGAAAGAATGAGACTTCTGATGATCAAAGGTATTCCTAGTGATATTCGTTGGATAATTGAAGAATGAGTTCGCTTGGCAGGTGAGTCATCTGACTTTTATTTCATTTTTTCCTAGTTTAGGAAAAACACCTATGCTAAGAAAAGAAGAGTTAAAAGATTATATGTTTGTTATAAATGTGCACGCTTTATTTGTAACACTCGTTGTCGTTCTTTAAGAATGGTATCTGATAATCATGAAGATAAAATAAAATTCATTAGGGATGGCATGAGTAATAAGTCTTTAGATGACATATCATTGACTCTTGAGACGCATCCCAGTGTATATTTCTATCATGCAATTCGCAATTTACATACACAGTTTCGAAGATAAAGACAAAAATTGAGTCTCTAGAATCTGACTTTAAAATACCTCGTTTGCCAATTTATAAGAAAATTGGATGGGAAGCTTGTCACTGACCCATAAAGGTCATTCAAGCCATTACTACATGTATATATTATTGTTTTGATTTCTTTGTCTTTACATAATTATTGTGATTTGCTTTATTTTGATTCCTTTTATTTTCGCGACAAGATCCATACTTTTTGACTTTCTCGATTTATTATATTATTCATCTGATAATTTTCATTCGACAGATACTAGTGTAATTATTACTCACTCCTTTTCAGGATCTATAAATTCAGCTCGTCATTACTCTCTTAAACACATCCAGGTTAGAGAGAGAGTAAAGAAAAAATGGAAGCAACTTCAAGAAGATGAGTTTTTAACATCTCTGTGTTTTGCGGAACTAATTCTCGATATAAGCCATAATTTGTTGAGGCAGCAAAAGAATTGGGAAGAGTTATGGCAGAACGTAATATGCACTTAGTATATGGCGGAGGCAATCTCGGACTAATGGGTTACATTTCAAAGGCCGTACAAGAAGGTGGCAGTCAAGTTTTGGGAATCATTCCAAAATCTTTGGTAGAGGCAAATCTTATTGGACAATCAAACGGAGAAGAATGCATTGGTCAAGTATGCCTGAACAACTTGTTAAAATGATTAACCATGCTGATGCTTTTATTGCTTTGCCAGGTGGCTTGGGCACGATGGAGGAAATTTTCACAGTGATATCTTGGGCGAACTTGAACATACACCAGAAACCAATTGGACTGTTTAATATTGATGGATTTTTGGATTTTCTTTTTGTGTTTCTTGAAGATGCCAGGAGAAATTGGTTCCTTTCGAAACCCGTAAAAGATATCCTCATCCTTGCTAGAACAGTCAATAATTTAATTGACCAACTCTTGACGTTTGAACCAAATATTGACCATATCATTTCCAAGTTGAACTGGTCTGATAACAATCGTGGTAAGAAGCAGAAGGTAAATCTGGATCTTAACCTTTAGTTTTCTTTTTAGATGTACAATTTCACGCTAACCAGGTACTGTCTTCTAAAGTTTTCTTCTTCTTTTTAGACATTAGGGACAATGTCTTAATTAGGTTTGGGGGAGAGGAATAGTTGACTAGTATCTTATTTTTATTTTTCTTTGTATTGTTTTTTATTCAAAAATTCAAAAAAAAATGTGTATATAAATAATTAACCATGCTTTTACTTAGTAACTGGACATCTTGCCTCAGTAAGCAGTGATTGTTCGCGTCAAACGAAAAAGCCTAAGTTAATAATAATAAAGTTTCTACTTAGTAATCAGATGTCTTGCCTCAGTAAGCGGTGATTGTTCGCGTCAAATGGTAGAACTTTTAACATCTGAGATCCGAATAATTAAGTCCGCAGAGGTGTCTTAACACCTAGTGCCCTAAAGCCAACTGGTTTAGGAGTCACTGACTCAAAGCTCACTACAAGGATATAAGATGTTATTAAAAAAAATTACACATAAAAATCTATTGCCAAAAAGGTGTGGGTTCTGATATAACTTTAGGACAAAAATATTACTCTCTTTTCAACTACGCTTATGAATATTGTGGGTACAATGAATTGATTAATACCTTGTTGGTTCTGTATATGGAGAATGGTAAAAAAATAATCGGAGAATTTACTTATTTGGTAATTTAAAAAGAAAAAAAATAACTATTAACTTGGATAAGAATTTCACTTGTTTAGTTACTAACTCGTTTATCTTTTTATTTTGTTTTGTGTGATTGATTGTACATTTGATTGACATTTGTGGGTATCGTCGCTGTAAGCCTTCATGAGACTTGATTGTACATTTGATTGACGTTTGTGGGTATCGTCGCTGTAAGCCCTCACGAGACTACAACTCATCCACTAGAGACACCTAGGGGTTTAAAGGCTTGTTGTATACGCTAAACAAAATCGTGATCCTTACGAAAATGACTTAGGTTAATTTAGTTAAAGTTGTTTATTTCATTTTGTTTTGTTATTTTGCTCGAGGACTAGTAAAATGCTAGGTTTGAGGGTGTGATGAGAGGAAAATATATCAATATATATCGCCCCTTTTACTAAATATTTTGTATAGTTTCTCTAATTTTATGAACATTTTGATGTGTTTATATTTATTTTGTAGATAAATAAAATTTCAGGACTCATTGGAATCAAATCAGGGCTAAAACGGTGAAAAACGGATGAAAAAAAGTAAAATAGGAAAACTAATGTTCACGTGTCGCGACTCCCGACCCTCATCGCGTCGCGACGTCGGGCCAATAATTCATCTGCTGACACACATCACTGCTTGTGTCATCATTACGTCATCACTGTAGCACGCGTCGTGACGCGCAAGACTTCTGTGTCGCGATGCCGACACAATAATTCAGTCTGCTGACAGCCGCCATCTACTGTAGCGCGTGTCGCGATGTATAAGACTTGGCGCGTCGCGACGTGCACTATTTTGTGAGCCTATAAATAGAGGCCTAAATCATAAGGAAAATTCATACTTTCTTCTATGAGAATTTCCTTAGAATACTATAAGAGAGTATCTTGTTTGTTTAATTTCAGTTTTCTTATATTTAATTTTTATTTTAGTAATAAAACTTTTTTTGTTTTACTTAAAGCTTGAGTTGGTAACTTCTTTCTGTTGGGATGAAACAGTGAAACTTTTATTTTGATAATTTAGAGGAATCTCCCTTAATTTATAATATATAAATTATCTTAAAACCTAACTTAATTAAATACCGTCTTTATAGTCGGTTGGACTTAATTAAATTAATTTTAAACTAACTTAATTGGATAGCGTCTTTATGGTCAGTTGGAATTAATTAAAATATGACTTAATCAGGATACCACATATATGGTCGGTTGGTAATATATTGCAAATTTATATATTATAATAAGGGAGATTTCTAGATTTGAAATAATAAAAGTGGATCCCCTAACCCCTAATATTTTATTTCATTATTTTATTTCAACTTTTTGTATGATGTTTTGTTTATTTATGTCTTTAGTAATCCTAGGTATGTGTTGTAACTAATTACGTTGTCTAGGGTTGTGATTAAAACAGATATTAATGATTTAATAAGTCGACTTTTCTTATGTCTTGTGTGATGTTTTGGTTTATTTATTGAGTCTAAATTTTAATGCTTCTTATTAATTGACCATTAATAAGATTGATTAGGTAAACTTAAAATTAATTTGGAAAATGGATTTTAGGTTTAGTCGTAGACTCAATAGCTCCCGATCTCACAATCACCGAAGAGATTTCCTTCTAGGATATGAATATACATGTCGGGCGTGGGTAGCCATAATTGGAATTTAAACTTAATGAATTCAAAGTTTCTTAATTAACATAGAAATATAGTTAATTGGAGTACTTTGGGTGTTTGCATCTGACCATCGGAAGAGGCTTTTGCATAACTTCGTGTTCCAGGTTAATAAACTGACATATTACACAAGCACAAGATAATCAACTCATCTTTAGAAAAATATTGGTAGGATTCACAACCCTGGATATTTTCATATCATTGTTTAAATTTTAAAATCTACTTTAGTTTTATTTATTTGTTTTAGATTAAATCACCATCCACCCATCAATCAATAATCAACTTAGATACTTGTAGAAATTTAACTTCAATAAATTAATAGCATGGGTATTAAGTCATCGTGGGATAGATACATTTTATACTACTTGAACGATACGTGCACTTGCGTAATGTGATTGATTTCACACATCAATTGTACATTTTATTAATAAAATAACTACATTTTCATTTCATACCTTATTAATGGTATTGTCATTATGCGTATTAGATTGATATATAGATATGCTAAGAATGACATCGACCTTAGAATAGTCTTGTAGTATTACTGGACACTAGGTGATCCGATATTGGGATTAGTATTACTATTGTAAATTAATCTTAAAGTATATATATTTCTAGTCGTTGGTTTTGGAATACGGTCGAATTTCTATAACCTAGAAGACTAGCACATGTCATATAATAGAATTGGAATTCCAATGGTTTAACCCGATGTACCATGAGTTTTGAAAACTCATATAGACATGTGAGTATTGGTTGGACAGAATACTGAATGACTCATATGTGATTTCTATTAGTTGGAAGTACACACCACCGTCAATAGGAATCTCCTCGAGTCGAGTAGCATATGTAATCCTTTGATTCTATGATAGCATTTATTTTGTGTGAGATCCTCCACATTTTGATACCATGTATGTCAGAAACCTTTCATGGTCTGGCCTACAGATGTTCATTGGGTGTGGACCGATGCACTCAGTAATCAAGTGTGAACAAAGATAGGATCTGTCGACCCGTATGTGTACCATAAGGGGTTTAGGTATCCATGTGAGTAAAGTCACGATTCTTAAGACTTTGGCCAAAGTCAATCACTTAGGGTAGATCGCATCAGTTATGAAGAATCATGGACATGTCGATATGAGATGTGTGCCACCGAAACTTGACGGTGTATTATATATTTCCTAAGCACAACTCGAATAGCCTACGACGGAGGGATTGTTAAACATTTATGATGACCTCGACTTGTATAGTTCAGAAAGGTCGTTCGTGTTCTTCGCGCATTTGGAGGTGGCCAAATTCCGTACATATTAGCTAGGCTTATATGACGAACGTGTCTGAATTTAGAGTCTCAATATGAAGTGCACTCATTAAGCACTTGGGTAGCCGATTAATTTTGTTAAAATATAATATTCGATATTATAATTATCAATTAAGATAATCAAGTGTTGTTGGATAACATTGATTATTTACTTTAACCTAATCGGATTAATTCAATAATTACAAAAGGGCTTAATTATAAAATCATAATTATCTCAACCATTTGAGGATATTATGGTAATTGTAAGTATGTAATAATAGGTGGTTTTGGCTTGATTTAATTGGATTAAATCAAAGTGGCAAATATTGAACTAATCCATTTCCTAATCTTTGTCTTGATTTAATTGGATTAAATCAAAGTGGTATACAATGGAGATTAGTCACACCTAATTATACATATTTGGACAAATTAGATTAAGCCCACCTAAAAGTTGATTACAACTTTTATTAATTAAAAATTGCTTAAGTTTTGCTATAAATAGCAAGGTTTATGAAGGTTTTAATCAAGCTTGAGAAAGCTAAATACAAGCAAGAATTAGAGAAATTGGCCTAAGTTAAAGAAGTGTTTAGAGAAGCTTTGTGAGATCTCTATAATATTTCAATTAAGAGAAATTAAGATTGGATCTTGGAGTGAAGCTTGCTAGCATTGGAATTAGGATTGGATCTTGGAGTCAAGCTTGCTAACTTTGGAATTTCTCCAGAATATTTCAACAAGGAGAAGTAGATTGGATCTTTGAATCAACCTTGCTAGGTAAGTTTGATATTCTCCAAAATATATATTTTTCATTAGTGAGACATATAGTGATGAATTATGTATTAGATACATAAGGTTGAAATTAAGCTAATTAATTATGTTACAATACTTTGGAAGTATAAACACAATATGGTTGTAATTGGGTCAAAATATTTATGTTAGACAAAGACATGAAATTAGAGTTTGGAACTCTAGAAAATAGCTTAGAGCTAAGGCTACCATTCTAGAATCACTTGACCACCTTTGGGTGACCTAGAATTGTTCACGAGTCACTTCATTGTGAGATTCTAATTTGGTTTGTATTTTGGATTTAAAATTTACGCAAGTGCGTATTTAGAATAAATTTATATTTTTGTAAAAATATTTGATATTTTGAAAAACTTGATTTTTGTTCTATAACATGTGTTGATGTTGGTTTTGATGTTAAAATTAATTTTGGGTATTTTTTAATTGTTTAGGGAAGATCGGAAGAATTTAGGGTAAAATATCATAATTCCTTCAGCTCTCTGGAAATTAGACTGTGCAGTGCGCACGCACTGTAGCACGCGTGTCACGTGCTACGAGTACCGAATTTGTTTTTCTTCATTCTTGAGCTTCCGAACTCTGATTCAGCCCCTTTTTTTCCTGTCCACTCGTAATGGAATATATTATTTTATTAAATTATTTAAATTTACAACTATGTTTGATATCCACGGTTAGACCCACTTCCGCTATGCGGGGCTCTGATCCACCCTAGGGGTTCCACATCCACCCTAACATTACTTACTGACCAAGTAATGTAAAATTTGACCAGAAACTGTTTAAGAAATAATACTGTTATGATACAACTCAATGTCAATTGCGATGTTTCTGCAACTGTATCATAACTAATCATTCTAAGGTCAATTACGTATTTACCATATAAAGAAGAAGTTATTTTAAAGAAACTGTTCAATTTATTCACGATAAAATATTTACATAAGTATTTACAGAGAAATACAAATAGAAATTGGTGCTCCGAGCACCAACCCTAATAAATTCTCCCACTTGCTCTAGTGGCAATATCGATTGTATCTCATATCTATCGACTCCACGTGTTTATCAAATAACTTGGGTGGAATGGCCTTAGTATGCGAGTATGCTATATTATCTTCACTTGGGACCTTGCATACGACAATGTCCCCTCGCGACACAATATCTCGAATGATGTGATACTTCTGTTCCACATGCTTCGATTTCTAATGCGTCATCGGTTCATTTACTTGCGCAATGGCTCCATTATTATCACAGTATAAAGGAATCAGATTCTCAATACTTGGGACAACTCCCAACACTATGATAAATTTCTTAACCCAAACAACTTCTTTTGCAGCTTCAGAAGCTGCATTATATTCTTCCTCTGTGGTGGAATAAGCTGTGGACCCCTGTTTGAAACATTTCCAACAAACTACACCTCCGTTAAGGGTAGACATGAATCCTCATGTAGACTTTCTATCATCAGGATCCGATTGAAAATATGAATCCGTGTATCTATTAACCTGCAGTTCATTTCCTCCATATATCATAAACTTATCCTTAGTACCTTTAAGATACTTTAGGATATGTTTAATGACCATCCAATGGTAATTATCTGGATTGGACTGATATCTGATGGTTACACTAACTGCGAAGCTCATATCAGGCCTAGTATATAACATGACATACATGATGCTGCCCAAACACGAAGCATAAGGCTGATTAGACATTCTAATCTTCTCATCTTCTATTTGTGGACACATCTTCTTCAAAAGATGAAGGCCATGTCTGAATGGTATATTTATTGTCTTATAGTTACCAAAATTATAGCGTTTCAAGATCTTATCTATGTACGTTGATTGGGATAACCCAATAAGCTTCCTTACTCTATCTCTATAGAGTTTTATGCCTAAGACATGGGTTCATTGATCTGTTATGATACAACTCAATGTCGGTTGTGACGTTTTTGCTTACTGACCAAGTAATATCAACCTTGACCAGGAAAAATTTAAGAAATGATACTGTTATGATACAACTCAATGTCAGTTGCGATGTTTTTTCAATTATATCATAACTAATCATTCTAAGGTCAATTACATCTTTACCATATAAAAAAGAAGTTATATTAAGGAAATTGTTCATTTTATTCATAATAAAATATTTACATAAGTACTTACAGGGAAATATAAATAAAAATTGGAGCTCTGAGCACAAACCCTAACATATGTCTTGTGGCTAATATTCTCCCAAGATTACTTAAATATTTCTTGTAGAATGAGTACTCCTTTCACAAGAACTTGAACAATGACAAACGGTGGAAACTCTCTTGACTTTAAATGACTTTCTAGATAAAAGAATGACTTGTGAATGTTAGAATTTCCGGATCCCTAATAATAAACCCAATGCCCCTTTATATAGGCATGGAATGGTGTCTTTGAGGGTACCCTTTGGCTTGGGGTGTCCTCTTAAGGGTTATACCCCTTCCCTTATGTCCTTTGAAGCCTAGAGACTCATCTTTCCAATTTATAGGACATGTCCCTTCATCCTTGTTCTTTTCCCATAAGGCACCAATTAAGGGACATGTCTCTCATACTACTATAAATATTAAAGAATTTACAACAATATCCCAAAATTCTCTAATATTAATGCAAACACTTAAGAGAGTTTCCGTGAAATAAAACTGCATCGAAATAGGTAGCTTTCACCTTGAATCTTTCCTAGTGAATGACAATCGGATTTACTTAGCGAACCAGTGACCCATAGTCTTGAATTATTCCACCGTTGGTGTAAACCAAGACAATTGCCAACACACAGCTTCACTTCGACCATTTCTCATTCTACGGTTGTGTTTATTTCGGCCATGAACATTGGTCATGGATTCATCAAGGACTTTAGGGAATTCAGCCTTTGAAAACTCTCATGGAAGCGGCATCACTTCTTACTTGAAATATGTGATCTACTACATAAAGGTAATATGCTTTTACCCTCATTAGGACTCTTCTCCTAATATAGTGATCATTAAAAACCTAAGCTTATATGAACCTTGATAGACAGCACTCTACGTCATTAAGGAATGGGAAAGAGTATAGAACTCTACAGTGCTTGTTTTGAATTACATAAAATTTTAGTTGTCCCTTTTGAACCTAGATCTTAGGATCTCCAGTCAACTAGGTTGGGTTTCCACAGTGATAAGCTTGAGCCAGTATTGTTTGATAAATGAAGAGTTAGATCCATATGAGTTCTAGCCACATTTAGATCTTCTTTATTATATTTCTCAAGTATCTTCTCAATATAATGAGTCTGAGATAATATATACCCATCTGATGTTCTGGAAATCTTAATTCCTAAGATCACATTAGTTGTTCATAAATCTTTCATATCAAATTTGTTGGTCAATACTTTCTTAGTAGACTGAATCATCTTATGATTACTACCAATTATCAGCATATCGTATACGTAGAGATACACAATGACATATCCTTTTTGAGTTGATTTAGTGTATACACACTTATTACACTCTTTGATTTTGAACCCACTTGTCAACATCTCTTTGTCAAATTTTCCATGCCATTGTTTAGGTGCTTGTTTTAATCTGTATAAGGATTTTATAAGTTTGCACCTATACTATTCTTGTCCATAAATATTGAAACCTTCTGGTTGTTCCATGCAAATCTCTTCATCTTGTTCACCATTTAAGAATGTCGTCTTCACATACATTTGATGTATTTCAAGAACAAATATAGTTGTTATGGTTATAAGCTTTCTTATTGACATGATACAAGTCACTGGTGAATATGTATCAAAGTAATCAATGCCTTATTTTAGTTTATAACCTTTTATGACAAGTCTTGTCTTGTACTTATCTATTGATCCATCCGGCTTCATCTTCCATTTGAAAATCTATTTGTAGCCCAGCGGCTTACAACCTGAAGGAAGATCAACCAACTCCCAAGTATGATTTAGAATCAATCTCGCAATTGATAGCCTTTTTCCACAAAGGTGCCTCTGAACAAGACATTGCTTCTTTATAACTTTGAGGCTCATTTTCTAACAAGTATGTCAGAAAATTCAGTCAAAATGACTTAGACGTTCTAGCTCTTTTGCTACTTCTAGGTTCATTTTCCTTAATATTTTCATGTTGATATGATTCTTGATCAACTTGATCATTGCCTTTTACAATATCAATAGTTCTTTTGAGAGACCATATTCTTTGTCTTTCCTTACAAGGAAATGTCTCTTTAAATAATGTCGCATTCCTTGACTCAATTATCATATTTGGATTGATGTCAGAAATTTCAGACTTATGTATCAAGAATCGATACGCAATACTGTTGTGAGTATATCCAAGGAATATACAATCAACAGTCTTGGGTCATATTCTAACCTTCTTAGGTTTAGGAACCATCACTTTAGCGAGACACCCACACACTTTCAGATATTTGTAGGAAGGTATGTGACTTTTCCACAATTCATATGGTGTCTTGTCCAATCTTTTGTGAGGTAGCTTATTCAGAACGTAGTTGGCGGAAAGCAAGGCTTCCCCTCATAAGTTCTGGGGTAAACTAGAGCTTGTCAATATGGCATTCATCATTTCCCTCAACGTTCGATTTTTGCATTCCACAATCCCGTTTTGTTGAGGCGAATAAGGACCAGTAGTTTCGTGAATAATTCCATGATTGGAACAATATTCACCAAATGGTGACATATATTCACCTCATCTATCACTTCTGATTCTTTTGATTTTCTTGCCAAGTTGATTTTCAACTTCATTCTTATAATGTATAAAGCTCTCAATAGCTTCATTTTTCCTCCTCAGCAAATACAAATAACAGAATCTTGTGCTATCATCGATAAAAGTGACAAAGTATTTTTTCCTGCCTCTTGTTTGCACAACATTAATATCTCACACATCGGAGTGTAAAAGTTGTAAGGGTTCAGAACTTCATTCTATGGAATGAAATGATGCTCTATTCATTTTTGTTTCAGCACATGCCTCATATTTATATTGGTAATCAATTATAAATTTAGGTATAAGGTTCATATTAATTAATTTACGCATTGTTTCATAATTAACATGTCCTAACCTCTCATGTCATACATTTTGTGACTCTATAATATAAGTGGAAGATGTAGCTTTATTATTAGCATTGTGTCGATTGCCAGTCATTACATTGAACTTGAAAATGCCCTCAGTGATGTATCATTCTCCTACATAGACATCATTCTTGGTCAGTACAAACTTATCATAAACAAATACAAGCTTGAAACCATTCTTGCTAAGGAGTGAACCTGAAACCAAGTTCTTCCGAATATCACGAACATGCAAAACATTCTTCAATGTAAGTATTTCCCAGATGTCATCTTCAGAATCATTGTGCCTTGTCCAACCACTCTAGAGATAGACGAGTTTCCCATTGTCAGATATCGCCACCATTGACCTTCTGATACGAGGAAAATATTTTGCTATTAGCACAGATATGACGAGTAGCCCTAGTGTCTACTCACCATTTTATCGGATTCCCAACCAAGTTAGCTTCTGTTACAACTACTGAGAGGTTCATCTCTGAGATCTCATCGATTAGCTACTCATCCTTAGTGACATGGGCCTCATTTTTCCTTTTCTTGCCTTTGTCCTGAGACTTCTTGTTTCCGTAGTCATTTTCCATGTGACCGCTTTTCCCACAGATGTGGCACTTCTCATTGAACTTCTTGTATGCTTGGGAAGAATCAGCTTCATTGTTCTTTCTCTTTTTGCTATCATTTCCACCTTCGACGATGTTGGCCTTAAACTCCATAGTCTTGTATCTAGCCTTCTCGGACTTCCTATTATCCTCTTCGATCCTCAATCGAACTCCAAGGTTTTCAAGGCTCATCTGCTTTTTTTTGTGTTTCAGATAACTCTTGAAGTCCTTCCATGATGAAGGTAACTTTTCAATGATTGTGGCAACTTGAAACATCATGCAGATTTTCATTCCATCATCCAATATTTCATGAGTGATTAATTGTAGTTCACCTAACTGAGACATCATCGTCCTTGAATCTACCATCTTGTAGTCCAGGAACCTACCCACGATTAATTTCTTCTGTCCAGCATCTTTGGTTTTATATTTCTTCTCGAGAGAATCCCAGAGAATCTTTGCAGAAATCATGTCTTGGTAAACATTGTACAGGGTATTGTCAAGTCCTCCCAAGAGGTAGTTATAGCACAAAAAGTCACATGACGACCATGTCTCTTCTCGTAATTGCTTGGCTGTTTCCGTTTCTCCCTCCACAGGACCCGGAGGATCTTTGAGATACTTAGCCAACTGCGGTGTTGTCAGATAGAATAATATTTTACTCTACCATTGTTTAAGGTTTACTCCATCAAACCTCTCCAATTTCTCCCATGAGCGACCGGTACTGTAATATTTCCATTAGCCATGTGTAACTAGAAAAACCAACATTAATCAATAAGTCTACAAAAGAAAAATTACATAACGATCAACCGTGTAATCTTTTTTAAGCGATATACTAAGAATCCACTCGTTGTTATATTGGACAGTAGTACCAAATAACACAAGTCCTTGAATATACGACTAAGATTCATTATGATAAGTGAAAGGAAAATTCCCAGAGGACGAGAGGGTCCGGAGTAACCACTTAAATCTCTGCCTGCATATGCTCTTATCGCCTTTGTAACACCCCGCCAGAGGCAGGATACTACCGGCAGGAGACGGGATTGACCCATCTCCATAAGCCTCTAAATTTACGAAAATCTTGTATGATGTATCCTAAAATCGAACAACCTAGATCTCAGTCCATCATCAAAATGAACCTGGAATAAACATCATATATTATAACTAACCTCAAGTCCACACCAACACATCAAAATCATCACCAAAGATCTTCGTGCCAATATCATCTATCAAGGGCTATGCCCACCATATCATAACAAATCAAAATATTTACTTAATATTACAAACAATGTGCTCAGCACGACAATTAAAATATTAATCCTAAATCCTACATTTTCTACAGCTTATCCCAGGACACTTGCGAGGGTGATTGCCGCTTGGGTGATTCTTGTCTCGAACATGACTTCCAAATCCGAAGTGGTTGACCCATCTGGAAGCCAACCTGCAAAACTAGCAAACTAGTTTGGTGTGAGTTTTAAAAAAACTCAATAAGTAACCATGCACAACCAAAACATAAAAGTCAAACATATTATAACATTCATATATATATATATATATATATATATATATATATATATATATATATATATATATATATTGGATACATACATCATCAGGTTCTGAAAGGAACAAGCAACCACAATCAATCAATCATTTTTTCTCTTTTCAATTGCAAGTTCATACAAACAATCAGATATGACATCAAATGAAGAACATAAATCATACATTGTTTTATCATCATCTTAGTATGCATATATAATTATACCTATATATATCACACATATAATTATACGCATTATTTCGAATTCAGATACCATAATCTTTAATAGTCTTCATTTCTTTTACTTATCAATCAAACATAACCCGTTTTCAGAATTCTTATCTGAAAACATTGATACAGTATCTTATCAAATATACATTTATATTAATATACTTAGTCTATTAATCACATACTTTTATTACTTAGTAAAGGCTTAGGTTATACCAACTAATCTCTATACAGCTAAATCATATTTATCTTATTGTATCATACGTATACAATTACATGAACATATACTTATACATATACATATTCATTCATATATACAAATATATATCATTACAGGTTCATACACTTAAGTACATCCAAACATACACATAGACATTAAGCTCGTCAATTACTTCACTTTATAGCATAGTAATAACAAAAAATCCATACATGTGATGGTCGATTATTGAACCATATATAGTCTCACATTTTTTTCTTAAAACCATCTCTTATTTATTTTCGTCTTAACCTAAACACTTCAATCATTTCTCTATATATAAATATAAAAACATAAATCAACTTTCAAGTATTCATAGCATAGGTTACTTACCTGGCTTCGCGAGCACTCCAGGTCCAAGTCAAGTCTGCCAAAATAAATGGTGAAACATCATCAGAATCGTGATTTACGGTATTCTCGACTAAACTATAATAAAATCCTGGATCTTTCCAGAATAACCAAATTAAGTCTGATTTCAATACTTTCAGTTTCAATAATCTTAAAACATCATTACAAAAAATTCAAAGATGCTAGTTTCAATAATACCGAGATTTCGAGGCCATATACAAACTCCAAATAATCCCACGAACGCGCTGGAATTGACGAAATTCTGTTCGGAGCTATTGTTCATCATGGGTAACTATTCATCTGAATCTTTCTTCCTCGATTCATGTGCAATCATGCTTGGAATAGAAAATTTGTCACTGCCAACTTGTAATACTCTCTGAAAGCTTCGATTTGGCAGGTGGTTCGGGCCGTGAAACGAAGTGACGAGCTCGAATTGAACAACCCATTACCACGCGTCTCTCTCCCTTTCATCTATGTTTCCGACGTCTTAGGACCATCACCGGCCACCACAAGGTGGAAGGGTCGCCGGCGCACCCCCTTGGCCGATCACGCCGGCCAGCGATGGCCGTTAGGCCGCTGGCGCAACCATGGTCAACTGTAACGCGTTTTGGGGATGGGGGGTCGCGTGGGAAAATTTTGAGGATTATCTCTTTTTTGCAATTAACAAAAACATTGAGGTATCTATAGAAAGTTTCGAAAAATTACGTTTTGACCCCTGAAAATTATAATCAGGTCTCTGCCATGGAACTTTCTGAAAATTTCACAATTTTGAAGCCCTTCTGAGGTAAATTTTGAAAAGTGTTCAACATGAAAGTTGTTCGTCTTTGAAAAATGAGTTTGATGGTTCAAAAATCAGCTCCAGTTGAGTTCATTTGCTATCCTTATAGCCGAAACAAGAATTTTTTACGCGTATAACGATAAAATCAGAAATCTCGTAACCGGTTCTCGAAATCACGCGTTTTCCAACGCGATAAAACTTCACCTTAAATTATTCCGATCTATTTTCTAACACAGAAACTCTGATTTTTGATTATCATCCTGTTCCAAGTCCTTAACTTTAATTCGGAAATCTTCTGGCACTGTTTCGAAAAACTCGGGATATTACATCTTCCCCTCCTTATAAAAATTTCATCCTCGAAATTTCTCCGTCCTTATTTCTGATCATTCAGAACCGATCGTACGTACATTATCATCTTGTCTATATTTGGAAATCACCACACTTTACACCTTTTCAAAAGTTACGTATCTCACACTCCAATACAAACTATGTTATTTCAAAACGAAACATATCGAATCTTACATACGTTTTCTTATAACGAACATAGTCTTTTATATCAACCAATACATCCATTGTCACAGCCAGAAGTGACAAATAATCTTACATGCTCTTATGATGTTGATAGTCTGGAATCTTTCAATCTTTGTCATTATTCAAAATAGAAAACATAAACAATCACTTTCAAAAACCATTTCGAAAATACATTTGAAAAACTCATTTACTGTAAACAAAATCAGTTTCAAAATCCATTATCGTAAATCCATATCGAGCATCCAGCATAACTCACTGGAAGAAACATAAACAAGCGCCCAATGTCTGAATCGCTCGCACAGATCGGACAATGAACGAAATGATCCCCTATCGACAAAGGGTCGGGTCGGCCCATTGCAGTTGGGAAAACCCTATACAAGCATCACTGAGGGTCAAAAACATAAAATCAGCAAGCACCATGACGGAAACATATCATATCGTATAATAACAATGTCGAAATGCATCAAATCAAAATGTAATTAGTTTGAAATTATTTTTCCGCCCAAAACATAAATGTGTCAAACAAAAATAAATATTTAATGGAAAGTTTTCAAAATACATATTGATCGTCCACTGTTCAGTCGCGCGCATAGACCGGACAATATATGGATCATGTCGGCAGGGTAGTGGGCCAGCCATTTTCTGATGGTCTGTACCTCATAACGAGCGCCCCGGGGAATAATCAGGAATGAAACATATACAAGCACCACAGAGGGTCAAAAATATAAAATCATCAAGCACTGTGACGGAAACAGGTTTTCGAGCGTCTCGAAGGAAACAAGTTTTACGGTTTAAAAAAACATCAAAATCATTTTCGAGCATCGAGACGGAAATATAATATCAAGAACCCCGACAAAAACATATCGATAAATCTCAAAATATGAAAACGTGAATCAGGCGCCGAGGCGGAAACATTTATTTATCTTTATAATCAAAATCAAAACATCTGAAAATTTTCTTTATTTCTTTCCTTTCCTTTTCTTTTCAAAATACTTTTATATAAAAAATCAAATACCAAGTTTCCAAAACATGGTTCAAAATATCAATTCACAATTCAGACTATCAACATCATAGCATAACTCATACCTCAAAACACATTAAATTCACATCATTTACTTATACATATACCTATATGAACAACATACTTTTAATTAATGTACTTATACACATATATATATTCATAACATACAAATGTGTACCAATAATTCAATCACCAATATCAATCAAAATCATATCACATCATACCATATAATAGAAATCAAATCAAATAACAAGCATGTGACTTATATGCTCTATACGCAACAGAAAAACTTACTCAGACGATCAGATAACCTGTAGTAGCAGTCACCGACACCCTAACATTTGCTCTGATACCACAACTGTAATACCCCGTCAGAGGTAGGATACTACCGACAGGAGACGGGAGTGACCCATCTCCATAAGCCTCTAAATTTACTAAAATCTGGCATGATATATCCTAAAATCGGACAACATGGATCTCAGTCCAACATCAAAATGAACCTGAAATAAACATCATACATTATACGGACCTCAGGTCCACACCAACACATCAAAATCATCACCTAAGGGCTTTGTGCCCATATCATCTATCAAGGGCTCTGCCCACCACATCATAATAAATCAAAATATTTACTTAATATTACAAAAAACGTGCTCAGCACGATAATTAAAATAATAATCCCAAATCTTACACTTTTACAGCTTATCATAGGACACTTGTGAGGGTGACTGCCGCTTAGGTGATCCTCGTCTCGAGCATGACTTCCAAAGCTGAAGTGATTGACCCATCTGGAAGCCAACCTGCAAAACTAGCAAACTAGTTTGGTGTGAGTTTTAAAAAAAACTCAGTAAGTAACCATGCACAAACAAGACATAAAAGTCAAACATATTATAACATTCAATATATATAATATATATATATATAAACCATCAAATCATTATGAGATCAGAACTCTTATTTATCCTGATTTTACTAATTTTCTAACAACCCCTCGAATTTCAATCGGTCTTTAACTAACCGTCCATACGAATTCAATACCCAAATGCCCACTGGTTGTTACACATATGCGAAATTCTTCCAATTATCAACTAATCTTCATTCTCTTTCGATCACATATCAAAACCATTTCATAACTTTTTATGAATTGATGATTCTAAGAACGTCTCTTGTACCAACTCTTAAATCTATCACTAAATAATGTTATATATCAAATTTTAAAATCTTTATTTACCTTTGCCCATATTTACAAATACTTGTCATACTAGAGCTTACATACATACAAGTCCAAACTCACCAATCGCATATACTCAAATATCTAACAAATATACATACATGGGACGCTCTCAACATTAGCACCATCATGTACTTATATCCAAACATATAGAATTTAGTATAATCGATAATAATATCATACATACCTTTCGAATTGCTCAAGTACACAATAATAAATCATAATCAAATATATGTGTTGATTAATACACCTCAAATCATCAATTAGTACCCTTACACATTCATATACCGAACACACACTCTTATGCAAGCAATCACATAAATCATCAGGTTCCGAAAAGAACAAGCAACCACAATCAATTAATCATTTTCTCTTTTCAATCGTAAGTTCATACAAACAATTAGATATGACATCAAATGGAGAACATAAATCATACACTTCTTTATCATCAGTTTAGTCATGCATATACCTATATACATCACACATATAATTATACGCATTATTTCGAATTCAGATACCATAATCTTTAATAGTCCCCATCTCATTTACTTATCAATCAAAACTATACATTTTCAGAATTCTTATCTGAAAATATTGATACAGTATCTTACCAAATATACATTTATATCATATATGTAGTCTATCAATCACATACTTCTATTACTCAGTAAAGGCTTAGCTTATACCAACTCAATCTCTATACAGCTAAATCGTACTTATGTTATTGTCTCATATGTATACAATTACATGAACATATACTTATACATATATATATTCATTCACATATACAAATACATATCATTATAGGTTCATACACTTGAGTAAATCCATACATACACATAGACATTAAGCTCATCAATTACTTCACTTTACATCATAGTAATAACCAAAAATCCATACATGTGATGGTCGATTACTTCACCATACATAGTCTTGCATTCCTTTCTCAATACCATCTCTTATCTATTTTTGTCTTATCCTAAATTCTTCAATCATTTCTATATATATAAATAAAAATCAACTTTCAAGTATTCATCGCATGGGTTACTTACGTGGCTTCGCGAGCACTTCAGGTCCTAGTCAAGTCTGCCAAAACAAATGGCGAAATATCGTTAGAATCGTGATTTACGATATTCTCGACTAAACTACAACAAAATCCCGGATCTTTACAGAATAAAAAAATTAAGTCTGATTTCAATACTTTCAGTTTCAATAATCTTAAAACACCATTACAAACAATTCCAAGCCGCTTGTTCACCTAAATTCTCGATTTATGCGTTTTTGAAAAATCTTCCGAAAAATTTTCCGCAAACGCACGGAAGGGTTCTGAAACCTTCGAACCTACCCGGATTTATCCAAACATGTTTGTAATATCATAAATAACTCATAACTAACATTAAAATCGAAACACATAATTATATCTAAAAACCTACTTTTACTAGAAACTAACATATTCTATCGGATCGATCAAACTTGTTCCGTTATCACTCGTATTTTACCAAATACTCATATTCAATATACTAATACTCAATCAATTCAATTTATATCAATACTCTATGTTACAAAGTTACTGGATACATCCGAACATTTAACTATAAACTTGAAATTTGCGGATTCACACCGGGGGTCTTACCGAGATTTCGAGGCCATTTACGGACTCCAAATGATCCCACAAACATGCAGGAATCGACAGAATTCAGATCGGAGCTACTGTTTATCATGGGTCACTATTCATTCAAATCTTCTTTCCTCGATTCGCGTGAAACGAAGTGACGAGCCCGGATCGGACAACCCATTGCCACGCGTCTCCCTCCCTTTCGTCATTGGCCACCACAAGGTGGAGGGGTGGTCGACGCACCCCCATGGCCGGTAGCGCCAGCCGGCGATGGCCGGCAAGCCACCGGCGCGACCAAGGTCAGCTGCAACGCGTTTTGGGGGTGGGGGTCGTGTGGGAAGACTTTGAGGATTATCTCCTTTTTTAATTAACAAAAACATTGAGGTGTATATAGAAAAGTATCGAAAATTACATTTTGACCCCCGAAAATTACAATCAGGTCCCTGTCATGGCATTTTCTAGAAAGTTCGTATTTTTACAGCCCTTCTGTTGTAAATTTTGAAAAGTGTTCAACACGAAAGTTATTCGTCTCGGAAAAATGAGTCTGATAGTACAAGAATTAGCTTAATTGGAGTTCATTTTCTATTTTTAAAGTCGAAACAAGAATTTTTTATACGTATAACGATAAAATCTGAAATAGCGTAACCGGTTCTCGAAATCACGCATTTTTCAACACGAAGAAACTTCACTTTAAAATATTCTGATCTATTTTCTAACACAGAAACTCTGATTTTTGATTGCCATCTCGTTCCAAGTCCTTAATTTTAATTCGGAAATCTTCCGGCACTGTTCCGAAAAACTCGGGATATTACATCCTTGTTGACAGAATATCCTTTAAACACTTTCTCAATATAATATCTTAGACATTAAAACTTAGTATTACACTTCAATTAACAATACAATAATAAATATGTGTAAATTTGTATGTGTATATGAATACATCAATCAAGCTTTAACAGAATTACTTGTGTAAAGTTATACTTCTAATTCTCAGCCAATTATGCAATACCCAATTAATTTTCAATTTTATCACTATGTGTATACTTGTGATAATTGAACATCATAATATTAACTTAAACATATACTATTAAGTTTATAATAATTCAGTATACGATTTCCTAAGTTAACAATATTGTATATATAATATATTATAATATAAATTAATCTATGCTATTTTCTTTGAATTTAAAAATTATTTCAGGATTAATTGCGTTAGTGCCACGTTCTTTAATCCGCCCGAACGAAATTTTCCAGTGAGTTCACATTCGTGTAGTGTTCATAAACGCGTTCGAACGAAACTGTCCAAATGACTGACATTGGAGTTGCGTTTGAATACGTGTTCGAACGTTCTTTTCCAGAAGACTTGTGTTTGAGTAGCGTTTGAGGACGCGTTCAAACAAATCTGCGTAAAACAGAATTTTTGCCTACGCGTTCGTCGGGTGTTCGACTGTCATGCGTTTTTCCATGCACTGAACACATTTTCCAGGAAGAATACACTTAAATACATGCAAAACAGATCTAATAATACATAGAAATTAATAAGTTCTTAAGATTGTTGTAGTATATATGTTATTAAATCATATTAACATGCTACATTCAATTAATTGTACACTAACATGTCGAAATAGAACATAAACCATGAAACTTAGAAAAACCTGAAAACTTGAATCCAAGTAGAGTTGCCTAAGTCCTTAAGAACTTATTAGCCCCGCATCGGTGCTCTACGGATGTCTTGTGGCTAATGTTCTCCCAGGATTACATGAATGCTTCTTGTAAAAGGGGCACTCATTTCACAAGAACTTGAACAAGGAAAAATGGTGGAAACTCTCTTGACTTTAAATTACTTTCTAGACAAAAGAATGACTTATGAATGTTGGAATTTCTGGATTCGTAAGAATGAACCCAATGCCCCTTTATATAGGCATGGAATGATGCCTTTGAGGGCATCATTTGGCTTGGGGTGTAACCCTCCTAAGGGATATACCCATTCCCTTATGTCATTTGAAGCCTAGAGACTCATCCTTCCAATTTAGAGGACATGTCCCTTAATCCTGTGTTTTTCTCATAAGACACTACTTAATGGACATGTCTCTCCTCTACTTATATTATAAATATTAGAGAATTTACAACAATAACAAAATAAAAACCAGATAAAATTAAATCAAAAAACATAACAAAAAACTTAACACAAATATTTCATTGAACATGTGATGTCCGCGTCATTATTTTTTTGTCATTTATAAACAATATTTCACTTATTTTTAAGTAAACACAAGTATACACATATCAAATAAAGTTGAGATATATTTAAGAAAATATTACTTACTGATTACAAAAATGGGAGAGAAAGATAGATATGAGAAAAGTTGAATTTTTTTAGCAATCTCATCACCTCGACAATTGGTGGCTGAGACGGAGAGAGTTTGAGAGATTTGTGGTTGAGGGAATTAAGAGTTGGCTTGCGGGGGAAATCAAAATGCTATATTTAGTTACTAAAGTAAAAAATTTAAAAGTTGATCATTTCATAAATTATAAAATTTTATTGGATCGTTAATGTAAACTCTCGTATTATTAATAAAATACAAGTATTTAAGTTTATTAACATTTAATCTTTTTTAACTGTATGACTAATTTTTTCTTTCACTTTTTACCCTTGTATATAAAATAAAGTTTAATTTAAAATTGTGATGAAATTGGCAATATGGGATGAAGTTGGAGCTTTGTTGTGCAGGTGAGTTACTCGTTTTATTTATAAAAAACCTTAATTGTTGATGCGTCACATGCACATTTATCATGAGTTAATCTTTTATTATAGTTTTAATTAAAAATAAATAAACATCTTTCTAGATATAAAGTACCAAATCAATAAAATTATATATTATTAAATTATAAATTATCTAATCTACAAAAATATGCTAATTATCTTCATAATGTGATTGGGTCATACACAACACGACTTTCAGTCACCAATGTGATCGAATGTGATGTATAGGGAAAATAAACATAACCTCCATAATGTTTAACAAAACTAATCGAAATCCCCATGATATTTAACAATTAAAAAAAAAACTCATTTGCATGTTAACATTATTTATCATTTTACTATGCTGCCCCTCGTGGAAAATTTAAATAATTAGGAAATATGAATTAAGTAAAATAATTTACATATTTTTAATAATTAATAATTGAGAAAAGATAAAATATTTGAATTAAATGAAATTTTAAATGATACAAGACATTTAATTTTACATTATTTTACTTTATTCATATTTTCTAAGTATTTTTTAGAAGTATTTCTTAAGCATTTAAGTTTCCATAAGGTGCAAAGTAGGAAAATGATAAATAAAGTTAACAAACAGAGAGTTATGTTTAGTTTTAAAATATTATTGTGGTTTTGATTAGTTTTGCCAAACATCATAGGGGTTATGCTCATTTTCCCCCAGGTATAAGTAATAAGTACGTGGGCCTCATACTATTTGCAATGTGACCATGACTTAACTCAATGTGAATTAAGGTAAAATATGACTTAATTAAAATGTGAATATCTTAAAATATGATTATGACCGAGCTCAATATGATTGTAACTGTGACCGAGATCAATGGACTATGATCGAGATCAATGTAATTGTGACTAAGCTCAATATGACTCAAATAAAATATGATTGAGCACGATATTAAGCTTCTTTGTGTCATTTTAATCAAACCCCAATTTTCAAGATTTATCTTAAAACCTAAATAACAAAATTAATCAAATAACAAAATCAATCAACTCCAGGGTAACTAGAGACATAGTATACTTACCCATTTGGATCCCTCTTTCTCAGTCTTTCTTTACTGCTTCAGCCCTCTTCTCTTCTTTCTTCGTATTCTCTCTCTCTTCTCGGTTTCTTCTTCTTCGGTCTGCTGTGTTCTGCTTCTTTTTCTTTTCGGTTTCCCCCCTCTCACTCTCTCGCCTGCTCTTCTTCTTTCTTCTTTCGGCCTTCTTTCATTTCGGCCTAACTCTCTTCTCTCCTATTTCTATTCTCTCTCTCGGCCTAACCCTTTTCTTCCCTCTTTCTTAATTTTTTTCTCCCTCCTGTTTCTGTTTTGCCGATGATTGTGTATGTTCTTGATTGTGTGCGTGTGTGTTAATGTGGGTGTGTTCATTTGGCAAGTGTGTGTGTATTAATTAACCCACGTGTGTGTGTAAATATCTTAGTGTATTATATATATATATATATATTATATATATATATATATATAAATGTGTGTGGATAATTTATATATATAATACAAGTGTGTAGAAATTTTTAGGGTCTAATTTATTCAATTTATTAAATTTCAATTTTACCCATTCTAGTTAATTACATATTATTCTACAACTCATCTCATGGAAAAAAAAGATTCACATTAATAATAACAATTGGCCTCGTGTTCGACGCGACCCTACACGCGGAAAATAAAATTCACGCCAATATTCTAAAATAACCTGGGATGTTACAATTTAGAAATTAACATATTTTGATTTGGAGTTCAAATGAATGAGATATAAGTGTTTCAAAAATATACGGTCTAAATCTTCAATTTCTTATAAATGTAAGGATAATTTTGACTTTTTTCATGAGCGAGCTCAATATGACTTAAATAAAATATGATTGAGCTCAATATGTCTATAACTGTGACCAAGCTCAGTATGGCTGCAACTGAGTCCAATTTGTGTTAATTTCGACATTACGAAAGTTTGAAATTGAGAAGATTTGTTGTTAAAAGTTATAGGTATATATTCTAAGTGACGCGGAACTCACTTGGAGGATTAGGCCAAGCAAACCCCTCGCAACGGACAGAACCCCAAGAACGGCGAATTTGATTTTGTAGGAACAAAACCCTTCCAATGCCACAAAGAAGACCCACAAAGAACTTGTCTTTGAGAACCCTTAAGATGATTCCTTGAGGTGTTCTGCTAGCACGGAGACGCCACTAAGGTTGACACGCCTTAGATAAGCCGATTGCATGAAATAAGGGGAATCTCTCCTTAAGCAATTTTTGGACAAAGCCAAGCTCTCAATGGAGATGAATTTCGAAATTTGATGATTAGCTTCTCATTAAGATGAAATGAGTTTAAATAGTACAATGAAAGAAACCCTAATGGGTGTAAAATGACCAAAACACCCTAAGTTGCTAACTAATGGCTATTAAATGGCCATGCCCTTAATAGACATTTAATAACAAACACAAAGTCAAAAGAAACAAAGACTTAATCAATAACAAACAAAGACTTAATAAATAATTTTGCCAAAAAAGTCTTAAGTAAAAACACAAAATCATAAAAGTCAATAAATGTGGAAAACTTTTCCAAATTTGTCTAAAGTTGTTTCCTTGCACCAAAAGTCTAAACTTTTCTGATTGGAAGAAGAAATATATGAATTAATAGAAAGGTAAGGCAATCATTAATCCAATCAGAACAAACAAATTTTTATTTGGTGCAAACAAATAAAGTTTGCTTATTTTCCCTCTCCTTTCCATTAATTTCATTCTTCAATCAAGATCTGGCTGGTGGTTTGGTTCGGTTTCCAGATTCCACAAGTGTGGAATCGAGAACCGGAACCGAACGGACGGTTCCCATTCCCTGTTTTTTTTTAAAAAAATTAATAATAATTTTAAAAAAAAATAAAATGAGATTAAAAAATTTATTTAAAATTATGAATTTGAATTTAGATTATATTAAATTAAAAATAAAATTAAAAAGCTTGAACTTAAATTTTTAAAAACTTAAGTTGTCTACGTATCCTCCATGGGTGAGATGAATCAAAGCTCACATCGTTCCATTATATATTTAAGATAGTTTCCCATTATAATTTACATTTATTTACTCATCAATCATCATCATTATCAGTGTTTGTTGATCATTCAGCTCTCGTTCCGCTTGCACTTGCAGATGCATTATCGAACAAGTCTTCAAAGTCATCGGGGGGCATCTTCTTGTTGCCTTATATCATCTCGGGTCCAATCATCCACACATGTTGTTGCTTGTAAAGTACTTGGATATAATAAAGACTGTATCGCTTCCAAAATATTTCCTCTTAAGGTGAAGGCTTGCTCAACTGCAACGGTGGAAACAGGTGCTGCCAGCACCTCTTTAGCAATAATTGATAAAACATTATAGACATTTTGATGTCGGTTCCACTAGTCAAGTACTTGAAAATTTTACGCACTAAACTTTTAGTAGGAAACTCGAAATTATTAGATAAATAATTATCTAATTCAGGGTTATTAGTCATGTTATCTCTATATTTTTTATTTAGTTGTAGTAACCAATGATCACCTACACTAAGTCTTGGATGTACCACGGATTCGCTACTAGATTGTCCTAATGATTGTAAATTATATCTACTAACATAATCATTAAATAAATCTATTAAATCATTTTTTTTTTGTAATATTAGTTTCATCAGCTATTCCTAAATATGTATAGTAAGCTTGGAAGCCGCTATTTAAACATTCTATTTTAAATCTAGGATATAAAATTATGGTAAAAATATAAAGTAATGAAATATCTTTAAAATAAATCAACAATTTTCGCCTCATAACATAAATAGCTTCAATTAAAACAATATCATTATGATCAGAATTTTCAGCATGCTCAGATAGAATACCAACAATATTCAAACTTTCGACAAGAAATAAATTTTGTGTATGATAATAAACTTCACTAAAAAAATTTGTAGCATCAGTAAAAAATTTTAAAAGTTCTAAATTTTTCTTACAAATATCTCATTGACTAGGTAAAAGTGTGATATGTTGAACATGTTTGGAAAAAAACTACATAATACATCTTTATATTGGAAAACTTGACTTAAAAGAAAATAAGTTGAATTCCAACGTGTTGGAACATCTCGTGAAAATTTTACCACTTTAACACCATTTAATTTACAAAATTTGGCTCATTCTCTCATAACTTGAGAATATGACCAGATATAATTAAATGTAATCTTAATAGGATTAATGTAAGGTGCTAAAAAAGTCAGACCATCTTGAACACATAAATTAAGGAAATGACATGTGCAACGAACATGAAAAAATCGACCTCCCAAATTTGGTTGACATATTTCTTTTAAATCTCTAATTGATGCAGTATTTGCAGATGTATTGTCAAAATCAATTGTTAAAATTTTACCTAATAAATCATATTATCAAAAATTACTTTAATCATTCTATAAATATTTTGTGCAGTATGTTGCTCATCAAAAACTCTAAATACAATACGTCATTTTTGCATGTTCCATGATGCATCAATCCAATGACAAGTCACACCATGTATGAGTGTGTTTGCCAATGGTCACTCCAAATATCAGAACAAATAGAAAGACGACCTTTAATATCTTTAAATATTTCATTTAAAATAATTTTATTTTCTTTGTATAATTTAAAAATTTGACGTTTTATTGTATTTCTAGTCATTCTACAAGCAGCGAGATTTAAAGTATTTCGAACATAATTAGTAAAAGTAATTTTTCATCAGAACTTAAAGAAAGATATGACATACAAGTAAATTTAGCAATTTATTCTCTATTTTTAGCATCAGAATATTTAAATAAATCTAAAGAACTCGTACATCTACTAGATGATGCATACCTGTCCATTTAAGTTTGTGTTGTATCAAGTTCAATTTCAGCGGCATGATGTCTATTCAAGTATTTGTTCATATTGCCATAGCCGCTAGTAAATTTGTAAGATACACCACAATAGTTGCATATTACTCTTGGACCTTCATTTTCAGTCTCGACTAAATGAAAATGAATTTTGAAAATATCGGAGGATCGAGCCTTAACTTCTCTTCTCCCTGTATCGATACTTTGACCGCTCTCTTGGGTTGACACATTGGACATGGTGTTCTCCATATGATCTTGGTATTTTTTTTTTCATAAATATTGAATAATGAGAGAATTAATTGAGAATGAGAAATTGAAGATGAGAGAATTGTAGAAATTGAGAAAAGAGAGAATTGATGTGTTGAAAAAATGAAGAATAACCCCTATTTATATATTTTTGGATTTTTTGTGATACCTAAAATGCCCATAAAACTAGTCGTTTTATTAATGTTATTAAGGGTAATTTAAATTACCCTAAAAAATTAATTGTTTTTTTTTTTTTAATTTTTAGGGCAAGCAGCTGAGTAGCTGTTGGGCCTACCCCAACGGCAGTTGGGGTAGAACGGTTCCAACCGGAACTGGTGGAACCGAATGGTTCCAACGATTCTGATTCAAAACGTTGGAATCGTCCGATTCCGTTCGGTTCGGCTAGGGAAGAACCCTAACAGAACCGAATAAATCCGGTTCCGATTTCGGAACAGGAACCGTCTGGTTCCAATTCGTTCGGTTTCGATTCCGAACCGAATCATTGGCCGGGCCTACTTCAATCTCTTAGGTAAGTTTAACGGACTAAGCACGTCAACTAGTAGCGATTGTAAACGGACCTATAAGCCCATTCCAACAGTTCTGATTCAAACCGTTGGAATCGTCCGATTCCGTTCGGTTCGGCTAGGGACGAACCCTAACAGAACCGAATAAATCCGGTTCCGATTTCGGAACCGGAACCGTCTGGTTCCAATTGGTTCGGTTTCGATTCCGAACCAAATCCTTGGCCGGGCCTACTTCAATCTCTTAGGTAAGTTTAACGGGCTAAGCACGTCTTCATCTATAATTTCCATAAATAAGCCGAAATTTACATTACACAACTAAAATTCATTTCTTCCATTCGAAGTTTGAGCTAAATTCAAAATTATCATAAACTTAGAATAAATTCAGCGATCCACCTAAAGTTTAGAAGAATAAATCATTATTCTCCTGACCGTTAATATTGTTTCATTTTTTTTATTGATGTAACATAGGTATTTTTAGACGAAGAAAAATTAAGTTTTAAAAATAAAATAGTAAATGAAATTACTAACATCGAAATTGTGCTTAGTTCTTTTGCTAACTGAATCAATATTCAAAATTGATTGTGATGAATGGAGGACGCGCACGACCAAATTCATAACCAATGGTGATGATACTCGATTCTGGTGTGAGAGCAATCGAGTTTTTGAATCACCAAGTTAGAGTTGCGTTCACAACAATGATTCTGACGATAGTTGGGATGCGAGGATGGTTGGGATTTCACTGACATACTTTGATGACTCTTTAGATGACTGTCGATGGCAATGAAGGCTAAACAACTGATTTAATAATGACGGCCAATGGTTATGGTTCTTGTGATGTTTATGGGCATGCGAGTTTTGGTGAAGTAAACCTTGTTGCCTAGTGTTTAGGTGTCTTTCCAAAATATCCCTATTAAGTCCGCAAAAATCTATCATTATCAAAGGTCGGGACGATAATGATACAGTGTTCTAATCATTAAGTAAATCGTCGAACTTGTTCTTAATTTGTAATTAATTTCGAATTTAAGTCAAATTTCGGATGGGAAAATTTCCATTCTCGAGATTTGTCAGACCAACTGAACTATAAGCCAGAGAAAATATTACGCCTGTTTAGCATATCCAGCTCCACAACACAAAAGTATGAAGGTTGGAAGTCATTAAGCAGAATCAACGCTTCCACGACTAAGAAAACTAAAAACTTGTTTCAGATTTCCTCTGGATGGCCGAGCATTTGTTGCGAATTTACAGATAAGAACAAGTCGTCGCCGCATCTCTAACTTAGTAATGCGAGTCTGATTAAAGGATTTCCCGTCATCGAAGGATCCTGATAAAAAGATTGCTTACATATTCAGTGATAACGTAACACTAAAGTAATCAAACCTTATTCCAAACGAAACTGGTAAAAAATTTAAATATCTATAATTTTTTTTATTAGATATCATATGAGTAATGTTTGTATAGTTCTACAAACATTAGAATCAAAAGCAAAATATAGAAATTGGTTAAAAGCGGGCTCTTATTACATGATTATCCAAAGGTCGATCCCTTACTCTAGGGATTCTCATACTATTTATACTATTTATACTACTTTACTACAAGGAAAATAAACTGATAGCAGTTACATTCTATTCACGTTTCCCACTAACCGGCGCACTCCCTAGAATCTCGACACTTCCCTATTCTGGATGATTGTCTAGCTTAAAGAAACAGAAAGTAATCAATTGGCTATTTGATTCCTTATTTAGAAGATTCGTGTCATCAAAGAGCTGATATCTCGGAACTAATCATTGTGTGGTATGTGCTTGCTTTCGTGGGAGTCAGGCCTGGTATAGTGGTATGGACTTCCCACTGGTAGTTCTGAATTTAGACCCTGATGGAGGTCCTACTATCAGATTCTGGTAGTGGGCTCTACTGCCAAACACTGACGACAAGGTTTGTGATAGACTTTGATAACCGAAGTTGCTATGTAGACTTCGAGAAGTTCCTCCCGATGTTGCACTGAAGGTTCTGAATCCTTATGAGCTTCTTCCGGTCTTGTATCGCTCCGGGGAGTCAAGTTGGTACTCCGAGTCTGATCAGGGACTTGGGGGAGTGGTAAGCGCTGGTACCCCTGGAGTTATAAGGATTATATAGCGGAGGCTGGGAATCGTCAAAGGAGGCATCCTTCTGTCGCTGCTTTCTGGCTAGGGAAGGCGCGCAACAGCGCCAAACAGATTTCCAAAGTGAGGCCGCAGAGCCGTGTATCTTCTGAGGAGTACGAGGACGCATAACGTCAGATGGCTCCCACTCCTTCCTGTAGCACCATGGTGGGCTTAATTTTGTATTTAGTACAGGTTTACATTTTGTAAATAGAGATGTAATGTAACACTTTATTATAATACAATACTTTAACGTAACTTAACATTTTATTTGATGTTGAATCTTGGATCGCCGATGTGCTTCATATTTGCCATTGTCTCCTAAGGTCTGACGCCCTTGTGCTTAGATGGGCTTGTTTATCACGCCGTAGAGTCTTCTTGGACTCTTTGGTAAGAAGAAGAGGACTCTAGGACCTCATGTCAGAGAACCATCCTTTTAGATCGGTCATCAAAGTTTATCAAAGAACCTATCGTCAGAGTTTGGTAGCAGAACCCACCATTAGAGTCTGAAGTCAGGACTCACCAGTTGGAAGTCCATACCAGGCATGACTCCCATAAAAGCAAGCACATGCCACACACAGATTAGGCCAGAGATATCAACTCTTAATGACACGAATCTTCCAAATAAGGAATCAGACAACCAATTAATTACTTTCTGTTTCTTTAAGCTGGACAATTATCTAGAATAGGAAAGTTTCGAGATTTTAGGGAGTGGGCCGGTTAGTGGGAACATGAATGAAATGTAATCGCTGTCAGATTATTTTCCTTATAACAAAGTAATATAAATAATATGAGAATCCCTACAGTAAGAGATCGACCTTTAGATAATAAAGTAATAAGAGCACACTTTTTACCAATTTCTGTATTTTGCTTTCGATTCTAATGTTTGTAGAGTTTACTGCATAAACAGGCAACTACCTCCATCATCGAATAATGATGTCAATATCGCCAGACAAACGCACACGCTAATATCTTCCCCTGAAACAGAAATGCACAAGAACATATTAAGACATTTGACCGATGTTTGGGTATCCCATGGCAACCAGAAAAATAATAAAAAATAAAAAAAAATCAAGCAAGTCAATTTCACTGTTCATTTTCTAGAATGAACAGGTGCAGCAATTACGTAGACCAGCAATTGAAACTGGAAAATAAATTGTACAAGGAACCAATGAGAAAAACAATATGATTATGGTGGTAGTTCACAAAATACAAATTATATCTATAGACATTACTAGAAAAAGAATCAACTTTGTATAGCCAGTTCAAAAGAGTAATTTTTCAAGGTAAGGTTGCAGATAAAAGTACTTGCCACTTTGACAACAAATTAAAAGTGACTTTCCCTTGCTAATATTAAGCTTTGCAAAATTAACCGCAGAAGGGAGATTCCTTAGCAATGAAAACCGATCCAATTTTGAATTCTGGAGAGCAAAAGCCAAACCAGGTTATTAAGTAGCAGAAAGATAATGAAAAAATGTCAATCAATCAATTTTTGTTCTAATTCATACCATCATTGGAAGATGCAAATATGCTTCCGCTTTTGAAAGACATAGAGTGATAGACTCTTGATCACAATTCAGAATGCAATTAACATTACACTCCTCTGCAGCTGCACCCAGACAAACAGAAAATTGTGGTCTATAATCAGGGACAATGAAACTCATGCATAAAGATGAAGTTCACAGAGACTTCTGTTGTGAGGATTAAGATATTACTAGGCCCACCCACAACAAACACATAACATTCACCAGCAATAGGCATCATTAGCACCAATGCCATTGCCAACCAACCATACCTGCATTTAGTCAAACCCTCAGCTAAATAACAATATATACGTGGAATCAAGCCAAGAAATAATTAAAGGGATTCAAATATAGGCCAGGTATATCATATATTCATATCTAAATCAATCAGAAAATAAAAATGAAATGTTCGATAATAACTGTTACGCGCAGGGTTGTTAAAGGCGAGAGGCGCATTGAGGCGATCAGAGCCAGAAAAGCGAGGCGCGAGGCGCAGGGCGAGAGGCGCGGGCATCACAGACACGAGGCGCACATCTATAAATAATAATTTTAAATTGTAATATATACATTATTTACTTGTAAATGTAGAAAAATAATAAGCAGATAGTAATTTTTTCATATATAGTCTACTTTTATATTAAATATACTCATCATATTCATAATACTTGATAATATACATAATTAAAAAACATCAAATTCAAGGAAAAAAAAGATAATTGTAAAGTATTTAATCAAAAGAAACATCATCATCATATTCTTAAGTCTTAATTTGTGAAAGTTTTCTGATTCCTTGAAGGAATATGAAAATACAACTCACAAATCAGAAAGAGAAGAAAAAAGAAGAAATCAGAAAGAGAGAAGAAAAAAGAACAAATCAGAAAGAGAGAATAAACAAGAAGAAATCAGAAACAGAGAACAAAAAAGAACAAATCAGAAACAGAGAAGAAAACAGAAGAAATCAGAAACAGAAGAAAAAATTCGAAATCAGAAACAGAGAAGAAGAAATCAGAAAAAGAAGAAATCAGAGGATAAAAACCTTCGTGTCGTCGCCGGAGGTGGAGTCATTTGTGGTCGAGTCGTTTGTGGTGGTCGTCGACTGCAGAGGATAGAAACAGAGGTTGCAGTTTCAAAAGAATTTAGGGTTTCTGATTTTCAGCTTAAATACCCGATTTCTCCATGATGCTCTCGCATCACGGCGCCTCGCGCCTCCTGCGCTTCATGCGCTTCATCACGCATCATCTCGCCTCATCGGAATCGCGTCGCCTCAACCCTCCTGATGCGCACAGGCTATCGCCTCTTGCGCCCCTCGCCTCGATGCGCGCCTCTCAGCGCCTCTAACAACACTGGTTACGCGTTTAATAATTCAATATGGAAGGGGCTGGGATCTAAAACAAACATATTAGAAGTTTGAAAAATGTAATACTACAAAACATTGGGAAGAAATTTAAACAAAAATAAATTTTCTGGTGCATTCCATTAGAAGCTACATCCAAAACGTATTTCAATGATAGTACAACTGAGACTCGATATTCTGAGTCTGATAGATAGGCATAAAACCATTTCCACAATCCATGTTCAGACAGTTTACTTGTGGAAAGCAGGCCACATTCACCAAAGCATTGCTATAATTATAAAACAGAACATTTTAATTGGATCTAAATCAAGCAAAACGTCAAAACAGGGTACATGACTGCAAAGCATTTAGAAGCACAAAATTGCTTGATCTAAAATCCCAAGGAGAAATAATCCCCCAACTAATTAGACTCAATGTCTTCCTTCTTCTAGTAAAAGGATGGCCCAATGCACGAGGCATCCCACACTGTGGGATTTGGCGAGGATTCAATATGTACTCAAGCCTGTGACCTCCATGTCACAATAGAGAAACCTTACCATTACACCAAGGCTCATCCTCTAGTAATCTAGAAAAATTATTAACCGAAAAGAAAACAAAAGGTGAGAAGAAAAACACAGTAACTATCTGAAACAAAGGGTGAGAAGAAAAACACAGTAACTATCTGAAACCCCATAGAAAAATGACTTCCTGAAACCCAGTGAAGGTGAAATAAGAAAACATTTTAGAATCACCATTTTAAGGGTTAAATATTAGGTATTGACAGCACAAGAGAATATTGTTTTAAAGTTGAATTAAACTTTTATTTTCATCAAAGTGCCATTAAGTTCTCCTGCTTAAAAATAAAAGAAAAATTTGGCACTCAACATTTGGACACCGTTTTCGCATTTTGAGAATGAAACAACAGCCTTAATTACCATAACATTGTATCATACAAGCAAGTGGTTCAATATGTAAAGGGCAGTATAAATAAAGCAGCCCGAGATGAAAGATAGAAGGAGAATTACCATTTTGAGATGTACCAACTGCTAGATTTGTTGAACCCAGCCAAGATATTGTACAACCTTCATCAGAGGACTTCAAATCAATTTTAAGGTTTGAAATAGCTGAAGATAATGGATGTTCTCTGTGAGAAAGGTCAGATGAATCCCCCAACAATTTTGGGGGCTTCACAGTGACCTGGGGAGAAATCTGTCCCCTTTGAGCACGATAAACTCTATCCTTTTCAACTATACCAGCTACCTTCTGGTTACAGACATCAGGTCCTGAATTAATAAGATCATAAACATTATTCCAAAACAGATTAGGTGTCAAACCCCTGGCCCAGCTCTCTTCATCATCTCCAGCTCCCGGAATATAATTCCAACTAAATTCCGAGGTAGTCCTGTTCTGAATTACGCCATTCTGGGAAGAAGCAGAAACAAGGATGATTGGGGTGAAGTCCCAAGAATCATAATCAGGCACTTCATTTAACCAAATGACAGTTTTTTGAGAGATCCATAGAGGTCGTAATGGCTTCCTTAAACATGATGCAAGTGAAGCAATGTCAGCCCCACTCATATCCAACTGTTTCGTCCATTCTTCTAAGCGGTCGTTGATAGCTGCCTTTTCTGTGTCTGAAACCCAGAGAGGAAGATGCAAGGAACAATCCCAGTCGACTGCGAATTGACTTACATGTTCATCAGCAGCATTTGAGTCCTGCTAGATAGCAAGACGACAGATTAAAAAAATTCTAAACATGTTCATCAGCATTTTTGACAACATATGCAAACAAATGGCATATAACAAAATTTAATAACTTAATGGTAAATTAGCTAAGCCTTGAAGTAGCAACCCCTCTCACAGAGTAACAAATTTCAAATAAACTTAAAGAGCACTTGATAATTTTTTTTGTATGAAGCTCTTAAGTGTAAATGCAGGTTTTGCAAAAACTCTAAACAAGTACTTCCTGGAAAACAAACCTCCCTAGATGCATTAAGTTATTTTCCAATCTAAATGTGTTTCCTTCTTGTTAAGAAACATATAAAGTGAAAGAATGTCTAAATTCATTTCCGTATTTTTAATTGAACCTAACATTAGGTAATAGACAAAAAAAAAAAAAAGCTACTAGCTATTTCAAACTATTTTTTGATGGTATCAAAAGTAATATCTCATATTACTAGACACATTACCCACATTGTGAACTGTACTAACAATCAACACGGCTGACTAAATAACACAATTTGCACATAATGCTGGACGGTAAATAGTAATTAAAGATCGACAATGAAAGGACATTTCCTACTCACCCCTTCCACAGGCAAAAAACCCTTGCACATTTTCTTCCGATAATCATAAACCGACCAGTTCAAAACAAACGTCCAAATCGGTATCGTTTTGGACATGCTATCAGGAAATCGCTTTCCTTTCCTCGTTGAATCAACTATTATACACCCTCCCTTTTGTCCTGCCCATTCACAATCACAATCACAATAATAATAAGTTCAAATCCTCACATTTATTTTAATTAAAAAAATTGAAAATAAAAATGTAGATACCAGCTAAGATAGCCACGTGGAGGTTGAGGCGGGAGATGTTGAAGGACCAATTGTTGGTGTGACCATCGGTGGATTTAAAATAGCAAGTGGAGTAGAATTTGGAGGAGTACCAGAGACCGCAACGTAGGTTAGCGAGAAGAGGAAGTTGTGGCCATAACTGCGAGATTTCGCCAACGAAAATTGAGTCCTCGTATACGGATCTTAAAGCGTTATAGATTGTGTTTTGTCTTCGCTTTATTGTCCTTGCTGCTCTATATATGCTTATGTTTGCTTCCTTCTCCATTATCCCACGTCTATTCGAGAGAGAGGGCAGGCAGCCAATAGATTGCATTAAATACTATAACAGTAGCAAATTCCTCGATAAAAATTAATATAATAAAATATAAATTTATATACCATCACTATGTTTAGATAATAATCACGAGTTTATAATCTAATATTTCAAAATATTATATTTGATAAATAAAAAATAATGAAATTAATTATGATTTAGATAAATTTTAAAGATAATTATATCATTTTAAATTATAAAAATAAAAAATATAAATATTTCAATATTATTTTTTTAAGGATAAATTTATCTTCATATATATATTCAACCCGATTTTAGAGGGTTCATTTTCTATATCTCAGTATCCATTTTTATTACATTTCCTTTCATTTTCTTTCATCCACTTTCATCGATCTAAATAATCACTTTTAAAATTTTTAAGTTACAATTCATTATATTTCATATCTTTCCATCAATCCAAACATAGTCTTAAGTGATGTTTGTTTTCAAGTTTTAAGTTTGAATTGTACTTATTTTAAGACATTTGACTTTTTGGGATATTTTGTTTTAATATAAAAAGTTCAAATTTATAATTTTTGTCTTCAGTCTGAAATTTTAATAAATCATATAAATTTTAAATCACTAATATGTAGGTAGATATTGTATTTTTACGCATAGCTCGATGACGAGTCTCTTATAAGGGCACCACACGAAGGTTCGAAAAGTTGCAGGTCTTGAATGCCTGAAGAGATGGGGTTCTCCAGAGAATTCAGGAAAATAGCCACATCTCGACCGGATATCACCTATATCCGACTAACTTTTTCTCAGTCCATAATATCTGATCGGACATATACTGAAAACCGTAAATCCCGCCGGACATATTACAAGCTATTAATGGGTGTACAAATTGTCAATTACTGGAATCACAGGATATGATTAATGTCCGGCCATACATATATTTGAAATAAATGTCTAGTCGGACATGTATCGAACTGTCAAAGTGTGCAGATTTTCAATTACTGAAATCACGGAATTGATTAATGTCTGGCCGGATGTATATCTCAAAATAAATATTCGATCGGACATAGATCGAGCTGCAGTTGACAATACAGATTGGCAATCACTGGAGACTGAGAGGGAATTCATTTTCCCTTCACTTTTCAATCCCAATTTGGACACTATAAATTAGTGCCCAAACTCTTCACAAAAGACCCCTGAAAGTCCTAATCAAAAATCTTGGTGAGAAAAAAAAATAATACTGAATCTGGTTTAAAGTCATGTGAGTGAGAGAGAGAGACAACTTTTTGAGAGCAAAACGAAAACAGTGAGAAGAATCCCACAAATTCTTGGGAGTTCACCCCATACGGCAAGCAACCTAATAGTGATTCGATTTTCAGAGGTACTTTCCGAGCCAACCACATTTAAGGTACGGCTTGATAGCTCCATAATCTTTATTTCTGCATGTTAACACTACTATTCTGACGCAGTATCTCCGGTCGGACTTGACATATGTTCAGCCAGACATACACAAATGTCAAATAAATATCCGGCTAAATGATATAGAATCCGACTATATTACAGTTTTTGTTACATTATTATTGTTTCATTATTTTGTTACGTATTTATTTGTTTTACATTCATTATTATTATCGACTTGTTATATTTATTTTGTTATTACTGTCTTATTATATTAATGTCTTTGTTTTACGATATTTTCATTATTACTTAATCATTACAACTCTGTCATTATTGTTTCTATATTCTTTGTCCTTCTGATTTACATAGCACATCCGATCATACTTGAACTAAGTCCGGCGAGACATGCACCATGTCTTGTTTATTTTATTGCAACCGTCCATATTTCAAAGTTTTTTTATTATTACCATGCTATTATTTGTTATTGCTATTGTTATGTGCGTTTCTCTCTCTGGATTACATCCGGCCAGACTCAGTATATGTTCGGCTGGACATTAATGATATAAAAAAACGTCCGGCAAGGCTTCTCCGAAGCCAGACCTGTAGATATGTATTATGATATGTTTAATTCGTATTTTATTATTGCTTTAATAATTTTTGGACATTTATGACTTTCTATATTGTTTTTTTACTGCCTTTATTATTGATGATTGTGCAATTATATGCTTTAAATCGTTCTTGCATGATGTTATATCATAAAAAACAGGTCGATAACTCTTTTAAACAGAGTTTTATATTGGCATCAGTAAGGGACAATTCCGAACCCAAACGGGTTGTCGGCCCTTGAAAGGGGTGTAGTGTATCCTTAAATCATTCCCAATGTCTTATACTGTGTGGCAACATAGTCCCTCGTGGGCTATCCATATTCTCTACGGCTGTGAGTGTTGGAGTTTTTAAAGGTCCCAAGATCAAAATCCAAGCATGAAACACAAGTGAATACAACGATGAAGTTGCGGAATACTTACATCGAGCGGTTGAGAGACGATTTGGGCAACAAAAACGAGCTCACTGCCCTTCATGAACTGCTCACGCAGTAGCAGCAAAACACAGCCACTGGTTCGGTTTTGGTCACCAAAATCAAGCTCCAAGCTTTCCGAAATGGTTCCCAACTCATGGGGGGACTTCCCTATCACCTTCGCATTGATCCCGGAGTGTGCTAGCACTCTTGTTTTGCCACAAAACCACACTTTGCTTCCCTATTTTCCCTTGTGTTTCACGGCAGTGGACTGCCTGTTTTGAAACCAGAAAATGTGTGAGAGAGGAAGGAGAAATGGTGAGAGAGAGAAATGAAAAGTGTGTTGGAAATATTGTATATCTTTGCTTATATATTTTCAACAAATAATAAAGCATATACACTTCTTTTATCTTTCAAAAAGTCAAAGGAAGATATAAAACAATATATGTCTTTCAACTTTCAAAAAGTTGATTTCCAACCACTCACATCAAGTCATTTCAATCAATCAATCTAATCAATTGTCACATCACTCAAAGTGACATGATTTGACGCTTGATGTGACGCTAGATGCGACTAGCGATTTGACGCTTGATTTGACTTGCGTGCCGCACTCGAATTCGAAATGCGAATGCGCTCGCAAATAATCTCGGGCTCGGATTCGCTAATTCCAAATTAACGAATTTTCCGTCGCGTCGTAATTAAATGATTACGCCTAGCGAAATCATTATTCACGTCGCTAACGAATTAATTCAAAATTAATTCGCTCACCCGAATTAAAATCTAATTTTAATTCCGCGTCGAAATCCAATTTCGTTTAATATATCAAATATATTAATTATTCGATTAATTCTAAATTAATCGTTATCTCTCTTTATAGTATTTTATCCCAGATAAAATATCTCCGTAATTAATCCCAGATTAATTTTCTCTCTCATCTTATTAATCCCAGATTAATATAAGTGCGAGTCATACGTCATCGGTGAATCTTTGGGAAGCGACCCATGAGATCCCCGGATAATTCGGCATTAAATACGGTCGTCGGAGTATCCGAATCACGTACGTACCAAGTACTACGTTCTACCGATTTACGAGACACGATCGGCTTCTAGCAAAGCACGAAGTCTACCCAATTCTCCGGTCATATTCATCTAAGAATATTTAAGATCTGTATCAAGCGTAGTATACCGTAGTATTGTGTATATCGGCCCAGTATCGGATAGTCACGTGCTAGGGCTGGGGCTGGATAAGTGTCTGCCTCGTCCGAAGCACATGTCAGATGTCTGGTAACTAGTCTCTATAATCGGATATGCATGACCTAGTCATAATATCCCGATGGTTGCGCAACACTTAAGAGCACTAATACCGTATCCTGCGTGACATCATCTCCACTATGACTGAAGTGATACTTCCGTCTTGACATCACACCCAATACTCTACGATTCTCAATATACCCAGCAGTTGGCGTACACAGAACCGGTTAGAGTCCTAGACGACCTCAACTAAAGTATATTGATTGTCGTAAGCATTAGCGGTGCAAGTCTCAGGTTAAGACCAAATACACCTACCCTGATATCGGACTCCCATAGACACAAAGTCATAATACCAATGGGATTCTGAGGGGTCTATCCAGAGCGAAGCTGTTTCCCGTACCATCGGTGTGAAACACAACCTCCTATCGCACTTGCATAAGTATCCAATACTTAAATATATGAGAATTATGCCGTTGTGCCCTCACAACGCGCACAAGTGCAATACTAGCTTATTCCGCATTATCGATGTCCTGTCTCAATAATACTCCGGCTAGGGATATTTAATGATTAATCCTTCGTGGACTGATACTGTCTCATATCATTCTCCGTCCATGAATAAATCATAGGGACCTCTAATCATTTATACATCTAAGGTGATCTAATCACAAATGATAAGAGTGCAATCTCCTTTGTCACATAGTTAATTTATACAACAACACCATGATATGTACAAATAGTGACGCTATGGGTCATATTATCCAACAGTGAGCTCAACAATGTCGTGGTCATCGGCACCATAAGCATAACGGTAAACCCCGCTTCACTCCTAAAGATGGCGACTCCAATGGGGATAGAGAATCGACCTCGAAAAAATACCTTGTAGTATTCATGACGAGATTGAGGTTATCCATGTCTTCATTTCTTACAAACCTTTCAAACCCCGATTGTGTTACATATCCTGAAATTGCTTTCACTCAAGGCGGTGGATCGTTATGTGATGATAACCATCACTTATTGGCACATACCTCAGGTATAAAAAAGACGCGTTCATTGGTTGATTGAACCCTTGAGTGGGGAGACCTAATTGTAGACATGTCTTTGCCAATGAGAGCCTAAGCTTGAACCCTGGATCAAGCCCACATGTAAACCAATAGTTTTTTCCCTACATGAATAAGCCTCCCTAATGATTGTCTTTGGGCCCTAACCATTTGAAGTCATTTAATCATTTTACTGTGGAACATAAATTTGTTGGGCTTTTAACTGAGACAACTTTGCATTTCATGTTACTTTGGTTAAATGATTTGAAATTTCAATGGGCAAAATTGTATGAAAACCTTGTTGGGCCTAGAATATTTAATTATGGACCAAAAGTGCCAAAAACATGAGTCCAATACTTATACTGCCTTTCATCCAGAATGATATGCATTGTTTTGGCCCATTTGGATATTCTTAAATGTTTCTAAGCCCACCCCAATAACAGTGATTACAAAGGTTCCAATTCATCGCTTTTAAACAGTTCATCATATTAGGCTTAGTCATTTGTAAATGAGTGGGCTTTGTCTTTTAGCGATGGAAAATAATCGAGGTAGCCAAGGTTTACCTTTTAGCATAGGAGGGAATGAGTTTGCGTACCCCCTATTGGTATATAACCTAAGCATAATCTAGGAAAGATATCGGACTTACCACGTGTGGGAGAGGAATAAGGTTGGAATGATATATGTTTATGGTTGAGCATATCATGCATTGCTTGCATACATGCATAACACTTGTTGGAGTTGGTGCTTGGAGTGCACAGCAGTGTTTAAAAATACGTTTCGAGACGGCCGCCTCGCACCGCCTCACGGCATCGGCGCGTCGAGGCGGCCGCCTTATACGCTAACAACCGAGGCGGCCACCTTTCATCGATGAGGCGGCAGCCTCAGGCCGCCTCACGCAGACTCGGCGCGAGGTGGTCCGAGGCGGCCGCCTCGCGTTCTTGTGCCATTTTTTTTTATTTTTTTATTTACCATTGAAACGACAATGTTTTGGGGTGCCAAAACGTCGTCGTTTTGACTTATTTATAAAAAAAAATAAGGGTTAAATCATTTTACAACATCGACGCATTTTCGTCTAGGGTTTCTTTGTCTATGGTTTCTTCTCAGCATCGACGCATCTTCTCAATTTCGTCTAGGGTTTCTCGTCTCAGCATCGACGTATCAGCTTCTCGGCGTTTCGTCTTCAGCTTCTCAACATTTCGTCTTCAGCTTCTCGGCGTTTCGTCTTCAGCTTCTCAGGCTCTCAGCTTCATCCATTGCGGGTATATAATGATTTTACTTGAAAATTGAATGAATGTTAAATAATATTTGGTATCTTCCCTTCTCAAAGTTTATTTATTCACATGTTACTGCTCTTCTGGCTCTCTGTTCATAGGTGTAAGCATGTGGGCTTACTCTCTTATTTATGTTTCTATGCCTCTACTACTTCCTTATTTGAGGTTTCTTATCACAACATACAGTATTTTCCCTGAAATTACAAACTAGAATGATTTTCATCTTCAGCTTCTCATCAGGCTCTCAGCTTTGTGTAATGAAAATTGAAATAATTTTAAATGAATTTGTGTAATGAAAATTGAAAGCATGTTAAATGAATTTGTGTAATACTGTAATGAGAAATCATGTTAAATGAATTTGTGTAATACTGTAATGAAATAATGTTAAGTGAAATTTGTATCTTGTTAAGTTGTTACATGTATTAATGATAATTGTATTAATGCCCGATGTTTCTATACATACCCAATATATGTTCGTTTATATATTTTCAGTGAAATGTCGAATCGAACAAACCCGGCCTGGAAGTACGAGCATGAATTAGTGTGGAAGATGGAAATGGGGGATATAAGTATATTGAATGTCATTTTTGTAGTAGGACAATCAAAGGGGGTGTGTACAGAATGAAAGAGCATCTTGCGGGTATTAAGGGTAATGTCGCATCATGTACAATGGTTCCTCCAGAAGTGCAATCCGAGATCAAAGACTTTATGAAGAAAAAACAGGATACAAAAAAGGTTGCACAACTTTACCGAGAAGAACGGATTGATGATGGTGTCTCCCTACACCGTACTTCTGAAGGTAGTTCAAACATTGTATCCCAGAGAATAATTAGTGGGCCAATGGATAGATTTCTGGTTAATATTGAAGAGGGAGAATTGGCAGACAATCTGGTGCGTCCTTCATAAGGAAGTGTTCAAGATCTCCGTGATCAAACAATACAAGATATTGATAGGTTTTTTTTATGAGAATGGCATTGCTTTTAATGTGGCTAATAGTCCATCATTTGTCAATATGGTGCGATCAATTGGAAATTTTGGCCGTGGACTAAAACCACCGACACCATATGATTTATCAATAACCGTACTTAAAAAAGAGTTAGACAATACTAGAGAAGTTTTTGATGAGGTAAAGAAAACATGGGGTGAAACAGGGGTTAGCATTATGTCAGATGGGTGGAAGGATATGAGAGGAAGACAATTGATAAACTTTTTTGTGAATAATCCTTTTGGAATAATTTTTCTTAAATCGGTGGATGTTAGTGATGTAGTGAAGTATGCGAATTTATTGTGCAAGATGCTTGATGATGTTGTTGAAGAAGTAGGCGAAGACATTGTGATTCAAGTGATTACAGATAATGCATCAAACTGTAAGAAAGCAGGTGAACTTTTAATGGAAAAGAGAAAATGATTGTGGTGGACACCGTGTGCGGCGCATTGTATTGATTTAATTCTTGAAGATATTGGAAAGCTACCTCAACATAAAAATGCATTGTTCAAAGCAAAAAAGGTAAAGCTACCTCAACATATTTTATTAAATATCTTCTTATTTTACATCATAAATTCATGATTGTTAATGTTATTTAACAGGTTTCTAATTTCATTTATAATCATGGAGCGGTGTTGGCTTTAATGAGAAGTTTCACAAAGAAGGATTTAGTTCGCCCCGCATCGACAAGATTTGCAACTGCATTCTTAACATTAGAAAGCATGTATGGTTTGAAGGAATCCTTAGAGCAAATGTTTACTTCAAAAGAGTGGAATGAACTTACTTTCTCCAAGAAGTCTGAAGGGAAAGATGCAAAAATAATAATTTTTAATGATAGGTTTTGGACTTGTGTTGCTTATGCATTGAAAACAACCAAATGATAGGTTTTGGACTTGTGTTGCTTATGCATTGAAAACAACCAAACCTCTAGTTCAGATGTTGATGATGACATATGGCGAAAAATTTCCTTGTATGGGATTTATATATGGTGCTATGGATAGAGCAAAAGAGGAGATAGCAAAAAATTTGGTAAATGAGGCTGGTGCATACAAGGAGATTTGGAAAATAATTGATGATAAGTGGGAGTCTCAGTTGCACCGTCAATTGCACGCAGCTGCTTATTTTTTGAATCCTCATATCCAGTATGCAAACAATCCTCCTTCCAAGCATCCGGAGATTAGGCGTGGGTTTATTTCATGCTTGGAGAAACTGTTGCCCAATCCTGAAGATCAATATGCGGCAGATATACAATCGGATGCCTTTCTAAATAAGTAAGGATTATTTGGCACCAATATTGCCAAACACACCGTCTTCAATCGTAGTTATGGTATGTGAATTATCAATTTTGTGTAATTATTAACTATAAGATATTATATGAATTTTGAAAGTGTATATTCAATCTTATTGTAGCTGACTGTTGGAGAGCATACGGAAGTGAAGCTCCTCAACTGCAATATGTAGCAATAAAGATTTTAAGTCTACATGCTCATCCTCGGGGTGTGAACGCATTGGAGTGCATTTAATATGGTATGATCTAATAATAACTCGTGTTTTGTGAATACCTACTTTATTCAACTCTGATAATTTGAATAAATAAACTGTAGATTCATACAAAGAGAGAATAGATTATCCACCGAGAAATTGAACTCATTAGTGTACATAATGTACAATATGCGATTGAAGTAAAAATACATGAAAAAACATTCATTTCAATCGGTTGATGATTCTTTGATTGAGGATGTTTGCCTTCTGATGATGAGTGGGTGGCTGAAGAAAGCTTGTGTGGAGAATACTTTCATTGAACAACCGAGTGGCAGTAGAGCACCTGCACAAAAAAGGAGCAGAGACCAAAGTAAGTTAATCTTTTACAAATAATGCAACTTATATAATCAAATTAAAAAATAATACGACTTTATGTTATTTGTTAGGGAAAGGGAAAAAGGAAAGCTCCACAATTAGTGGATGAAGACAATACAAGTGAAAGAGGTTCTTTGGATGACGACTCATCTGATGATGACATAGATTTTGACCCAAGCTTCATGCCGCTAGACACTAATGATAGTTTATTTAAGGATTAGTTATCAATAATTTTTTGAACATACTATGAATTATGAAGAAAGTAATGTATTTTGGATTACTTATTGTAGGACACAGAAACTAGACGACGCTGTTCCAGGCTCGCGGCCCGGTTGGGAGTACGGAGTAGGGGTGAGCAAAACCGGTTTCGGTTCCGGTTCCGCATGGAACCGGAACCTACCCAGAAAAATTCGGTTCCGCACTAAGTGGAACCGGAACCTACCCAATTAAACAGGGTACCCTATTATTCGGTTCCAATCCGGTTCCGGTCCGGTTCCGAATTACCCTATTTTAAAATATTTTAATAAAAACTACATTCCAATAAGAGTCCGTAGGAAAAAAACGGGGACCAAATCGGAGTGCGGAAGCTCAAGAACGAAGAAAATGAAGCTTTAGACTTTTAAAAACATAGGTCATCAGTAGTCCCAATTTAAACAGAGGCCATCAGTAGTCCCAGTTTAACACTCAGTTGAATGTAATCAGAACAAGTAAAAAAAAAATGTTATAATCCAGTAAAAGTATTGGCCAATTGGAAATAGCCAGTAATAACAAGAAGTAATAAAAAGGTTTTAAACATCTATAAATTTCACATTGTTAAGACTAGATTCACTCTCAGAATACATTTTTCGACCTAATTTAGGTTCTAAATTCCAACAAAATTATCTGGTACGTTATTAAAACCGGTTCCATGGTCCGGTTCGGTTCCGATCATTTTGGAACCGGAACCTACCCGGATAAAATCGGTTCCTTCATTTTTGGAACGGAACCTACCCGATTATAACTGGTTCCGGTTCCAAACCGGAAAATCGATCCGATTCCAACAGGTTCCGGGTAGACCCGGAACCGTTGCTCACCCCTAGTACGGAGTAGCCCGCGGGGGACTAAACCGGAGAAATAACATGAAGTCACCACCCGGTGTGAACTGGGAAAAATGATTTAAGGCCGCACTCACCCCTCGCAAGGGAGGACCTCAAACCGTTGGGTTCGGAATGGTCCCTTACTTATGCCACTTGTAATGAACAGATTCGTGCAATAATTTAACCAAGTCTACTCAATAATCATGCTCAAGGGTACTTAAATCTAACATGCTTTCATCCAAATAACTCCACGCAATGTAACACAACGAGCATATTGAACCATTAAATCAACATGATACAAAACAAAGGAGCTTTCGGTGATCTTGAATTTTGGGTAGAATGCATGTGGGAGGTGGGGAGCTATTTGGCTTTTTGTGTTTGTTAGGGTGGCATGTGAAATGGGTACTTACGTGGGGTTAAAAATGGTGGGGTTTGATTCGTTTATGGAGTGGGGGGAGTTGTTTCACGTGGGAGGCAAGGCTGGGACAAATGGAGGAGATCACATGGGTTTTTTGTTAGTGGACGGGCATGTTCACGTGGGTGTGGAGCACATGAATTGTTTTGAAAATAAAATAAATGGAAATGGAGAGTGGGTGGACAAGTAAGTGTTGATGGAATAAAATAAAATAAAATGGGAGGGTGGTGAGATATGATGTGGCCGAATTTGGGGTGTGTGTGTGGAATTAATTGATTTGTTAATTTGTTAATTTATGTGTGTGTATAGAATGTACGAAAGGGTGTATTAATTTTTTGTTTTGGTAATTCGTTATTTATGTTAAAATTATTATTTAATTGGTTGGTAATTTTTAATAATTTAATTTAATTCAAATTAATTTAATTGGTTGGTAGATTTTAATTTTGCATGGAAGTTAAAGGGTCACAAGGAAGGAAAATTAAAGAGAGAGAATATGTGTGAGAAAGAGCGAGGAAAAGGTTCCGAGCGAAGGATGATTCTGAAATGGAAAGGCGACGACGAACCCGAAGCAAAACGAGCGAATAAAATCCATCAAAAAATCAATTCTTGACTTTGCCCTTCCGGCATCCGCTTCCCGCGACTCCCGCGACATAAAAGAGAATGCCTCCGTACAAGGTACCATCATCGGGACTTACCATGCATGCAAAAATGCAGTGCCTACAGTCGCCCCCACTTTGATGGGATTTGTTCAGTGTGTGCCAGTGACAATCCTATCAAAGTTCGTGCAATGCATTTTTACTTACCTGACTCGCTAGCTGCCACCTGACTTACCTGCTGCTTCGAGCTGAGTTGATGATGTAGTGGACCTCGATCCTGGGACGCATCCCAATACCTGCAACCGACAACGGGGGCCTCGACCTTGGGACGGATCCCAATACCGCTGACAAATTGGGCCTCGGCCCGGGGACGCATCTCCAAAATATGATGCAGTGGGTCCACGACCCTGGAACGCATCCCAATAACTGCAACTGACAACGGGGGCCTCGACCCTGGGACGCATCCCAATACCGCTGAAAAAATGGGCCTCGGCCCAGGGACGCATCCCCAAAATATGATGCAGTGGGTCCACGACCCTGGGACGCATCCCGATAACTGCAACCGACAACGGGGGCCTCGACCCTGGGACGCATCCCAATACCGCTGACAAAATGGGCCTCGGCCCGGGGACGCATCCCCAAAATATGATGCAGTGGGTCCACGACCCTGGGACACATCCCGATAACTGCAACCGACAACGGGGGCCTCGACCCTGGGACACATCCCAATACCGCTGGCAAAATGGGCCTCGGCCCGGGGACGCATCCCCAAAATAGAATATACTTACGATGATGTGGGTCTCAACCGTAGGATGCATCCCCAAACTTCTGAAGATGATGATATAGGCCTCGACCTTGGGACTCGCCCTCCAAAACTTGATACTGTAGCTGGTGTGGGTCTCAACCTTGGGACTCATCTCCGTAACCGATATTGATGCTGCTGCAGGCCTCGGCCCCGGGACTCATCCCCGAAACTGATACTGATGCTACTGCAGGCCTCGACCCTAGGACTCATTCCTGAAACTGATGCCGATGCTGCTGCAGGCCTCGGCCCTGGGACTCATCCCCGAAACTGATACTGTAACAGATGTGGGCCTCGACCCTGGGACTCATCCCCCAAAACTAATATTGAAGCTGACGTGGGCCTTGACCCTGTAACTCATCTCTAAAAACTTATGCTGAAGCTAATGTGGGCCTCGGCCCTGGGACTCATCCCCGAAACTGATACTGTAGCTAATGTGGGCCTCGACCCTGTGACTCATCTCTGAAAACTTATGCTGAAGCTGATGTGGGCCTCGGCCTTGGGACTCATCCCCGAAGCTGATACTGTAGCTAATGTGGGCCTCGACCCTGTGACTCATCTCTGAGAACTTATGCTGAAGCTGATGTGGGCCTCGGCCCTGGGACTCATCCCCGAAGCTGATACTATAGCTAATGTGGGCCTCGACCCTGTGACTCATCTATGAAAACTTATGTTGAAGCTGATGTGGGCCTTGGCCTTGGGACTCATCCCCGAAAACTGATGTTGAAGCTGATGTGGGCCTCGGCCCTAGACTGATATTGATATGGGACTCGCCCAAGCTGATACTGATATGGGCCTTGCCCCCAGATTGATACTGATGTGGGCCTCGCCCCCCAGAGTGCCATATCCGAAAAAACTGATACTGTGTGGGCCTCGCCCTAAACTGATGTGGGCCTCAACCCTGGGACTCATCCCCGGAACTGATATTGATGATGTGATGGTTCATTTCAACATGTTGTTATCGTGTGGGGCGGTTCATTCCCGAACCATTACTGTGATGTGGTACATTCTCGAACCGCGTTCCATTCTCGGACTCTGCTCCATTCTCAGATTACCATTCTCGATTTGTTCATTCTCGGACTCCGCTCCATTCTTGGATTACAATACCCGTCAAAACCGATACTGTATACTTGGAGTGTCATACCCGGTAAAACTGATACTGTGTCTCCGTACCGAAGTGTCGCACTCGGCAAAACTGATTATGACAAAGATGTGGGCCTTGCCCCCATAGTGCCATACCCGGCCGGACTGATCCTGATAAAGATGTGGGCCTCGCCCCCCAGAGTGCTATACCCGGCAAAACTGATTATGATGTGGGCTTCGCCCCCAGAGTGTCATACTCGGCAAGGATGCTACTGATGATGTGGGCCTCGCCCCAGAGTGCCATACCCGGCAAAGACTGATAGTGATGTGGGCCTCAACCCGCAGAGTGTCATACCCGGCAAGGACTGATAATGAAGTGGGCATCGCCCCAGAGTGCCATACTCGGTAAAGACTTATAGTGATGTGGGCCTCAACCCGCAAAGTGCCATACTCGGTAAAGACTGATAGAGATGTGGGCCTCAACCCGCAGAGTGCCATACTCAAAAACATTGATACTGATGTGAATGATTTATTTCACCATACTATATTGCTCTCCTCGAGACAATCTTAATAGTTAAACATATTTTCGTCCTCAACGAATGCTTCTTGTCGAAACCAGAGAACCTTCAAAGTACTTGATACACTCAATTTCGATTGTCTGAATGGGTGATCTGAACTAGACTCTTAGTGTGTGTGTGCTAAGGCTCTTTCGCAGCTTAGTCATTTAGTAAGCCAACTTGGTGATTTCGTTTCAGAGAATCGAACCAGTGGGTCTAACCACCTGGATGTCTTAATCACATTCTGTGATTACTTCAGCATACTCAACATGATATGATTTTCATCATTTTTTTTTCTTTTGTCTATTTCTTTTCATTATTTTTTTTTCTGACACACCTACCCTTTAAGGTAGCATTTCTCCTCATGGTGGTCCTAATACTCGCCCATGTGTAGCTTCACGCTTATCGGTTATAGGCGGTCTATTTTTTTCTTTCATATTTTCTTTTCAGAGACTTTTTCTTTATTTCCAACCATATCATATATCATAGCATCAGTAAACCAGGGTGGACACCCAATCAAACGGTCATTCACCGATCCATCATCTCTTCAACTAGTCACCTAGCTAACCACTCAGGCTTCTACTGCTAGGATCCCATAATCAAGTGCTCGTAAGTCTAACTGAGATCAATCCATTCAGAATACCGGAAGAGAGCGCGTCTTGCACTTATTGTTTCTAGGGTTTCTCCCTACAGCATGCAATGTCATCACTGGACATACGTCTATCTATCAAGACTTCTCTCACTCATTTTTTCATTTTCTTTTCTCTTTTTTTTTTCATTCATTTTTTTTTTTTTCATTTTTCTCTTTTTTTTTTTTTTTTTTACTTTTCATTTTTTTTTTCATTCATTTTTTTTTCAATAATTAAAATAGAACACAAACTTTACAAACTTTTAAATATGTCTCATGCACGTAGTACCTGGTCAGCAGGAAACATCACAGATTCAGATCAATCTCTAATTTGCGCTTCTTGCCACGATCACTATCTGTCCAGTCCAATTTGGAGAGGATGGGGTCGAGCTTCGGTTCAAAAGCTAGGATCTGGTCAATCAACTCTTCGGCCTTTGTCGCAGTCAAGAAAATATCTCCCACAGATTTGGTGATGAACTCATATCTCTTGGCTTCCGCAAGAAACACAAACATGAAATCGAAGAAGTGCTCAATATTAAGCAACCCTATGGGTTTCCGGTGAACGTTCAGGTGTGCCCATGACGCCACTGTAAATATCTCTTCGAATGTACCAAGTCCACCTGGTAATGCAATGAACACATCTGCAGTATTAATCATTTCATGAATTTGTTCAGACATACCTGACACAATGCGCTCGTCTCCATTTGTCGGCCCGATTAACCTTTCGTCTGCCAAAGGTCTTGGGGTGATTCCCAAGACGTGACCGCCACCTTCCTGAACGGCTTTTGAGATTTCTCCCATAATCCCCATACTTCCACCTCCGTAAATTAAATTCATATTTTTAGCGGCCATCACTTTTCCCAATTCTCTAGCAGCTTCCAAGAATTCAGGTCTGTTACCAGGGTTAGATCCACAGAAGACACAATTTTCTTGAATCGTTGCTGTGAGGTTGCTTCCATTTTTTTTCTCTTTTACTTTGGATATATGTCTGATCGTGTTGAGGATAGCAATGCCGAGCTGAATTTAGGAGGACCTGCAAAAGAGGTGAACAATAATTGCAATAACGATGGTTAGCTAAACCACAAAAGGAGTCGTCATAAGTCAAAAAGGTTACTGGATCCTGTCTGCGAAAACAACGAGAGAAATCGCGAGATGTCAAAAAGTTGTGGATTCGCTCCACGAAAATAACAGAAAATAACAAAGGAGATCGTGATATGTCAAAAAGCCGTGGATTCTTTCCACGAAAATAACAGAAAATACCAAAAGAAGTCCTAAAATGTCAAAAAGTTGTGGATCCCTTCCACCTCAACATGTCATGAAAGGTCCCAAAAGTTATAGATTATGTCTATTAAAATTCCAAAACAAGTCATGAAAGGTCAAAAAGTCTGGATCATACTTACGAAAATAACAGAAAATAACAAAGCCAAAGCAATAATTAAGGTAAAGGAATTGTGTACTCAATACGTTGCTCGCTTGGTATAAATTCATTAAGGTGCGTCTCATGAATTCTTTCCTTACTCTGCCACCACTAATGAACTAGCTCCCATTCTTGTGATTGCCCAAACACCATTCCCTCTGTCTTAACATGCTCCGCCTTTGCTTTTGCCTACAAAAATAACACACAAAATTAAAACTCAACAACATGTATACACAAAACATGAAAACATAAATCGCAACAAAGTGCACTGGTTGCCTCCCTGTTAGCGCTAAATTCATCTTCTTCAGCCAGACATGACCGAAATCCTTCCGTCAAGGTGGCTTCATCCCGTCTTTAGTGCTTTTGCCGCTTTTTAATTTTTGTTGTTTTCTTTTCTTTCTTTTTTTTTTCTTTAAACCTGCAAATACAAAACAAAAAAAAAATAAAGGCATGTGCATGTACGTATGCAAGAGTAGAGATACTTCCTTTTCGTGATGGCTTGGCTCCTTATGTGCTCGTTGGCGCCATGTGTCTTTGGCCGCCCCCTGCGGGTTCTCTTTTTGAAATCTGTAAAAACAACACAAAACAAGAATGCAAGTTACGTGTATGCATGGATGAATTCCCTATCCCGTTGGGTTAGGCCTTCCGCCAATTTCCTTAGTGACTACTCACTTCTTTATTCCCAGCAAAGTGCAGCTTCAATCTGCTTACGTCGACCAACTCGGTGAACTCCCAAATCTGGTAATCTCAATGCCTTGTTTCTCAATCTTCTGTCTTTTCTGCTGACTTTTTTTCTGAGAATTCTCCGTGTTCCAGATACCTCTGAATATTATGATACCAAGGCTTCCCGTCATCGACTTCCACATCCAATATCCTTTCTGTCTCATACACTGGTTTGCTTGCCGTTGTCAGCACAAGTGGTCACATCACCAATTTCTCTGGATTTTCCCAAGTTGGAGAATTGCATGTTTCTGATAGGGGCAATCTATGAGGGAGTAGGCTTGATCCTTGAAGGTTCCCCAATGGTCCTTTCGTCTTGGTTGCACAAGTCTCTGTTATTGGCTATACAGGGCACGGTCAAACTGGTCACAACATTGGTCAAAACTTGCAACTGTTTAGCAATTTCAGCTATCTTGGCTTCCAATCGATATAGGTGGGATTCCCCGTTGACAGACTCACTCATACTGGTTGATGATCCCTTGACAAACCTTTCTTACTTCCCAACCCAACGGGAGTCTATGATGGCTTTTAAGACACAAAGGGTTAACATGATGCATGTATGCATGACATGTGTGCAATGCAAATAAACAAGCTCATAAAATATTTACACTAATTGGCCCGTTATCATTTTAAAGTATTCAACCACATCATTGCGCGGTGCAAACTTGTCCATGTTGAAAAGGCCCAATAAGTTCATACTTTTGCGATAACATAAATAAACAACTTCAAATGATAAGATGCCCAAATACAAAATGGCCCATCGGCATTTTAGAATCTTTTGGCCCAAATGTCAAAGGACACGAACTCGTTCCAGTTTAAATGGCCCAACCAATTCATATCTCTTGACAAAATGTCCAATTGAATCCAAATAATGATGGTCCCAAACACAAGCATAAAAGAAATGATTTCTATGGGTCATACAACTAGGGTTCACATGCAGGTTTAAACGAATGTAAACAAAGGCTCTCGCTGACGAAGGATTGCCCACAACTAGGACTCCCCACTCAAGGGTTCAAACGACCAAGTGAACGCACCTTTTTTATACCTTACGGTACGTGCCAACGAGTTATGGTATGTGACTAACTGTCAAATGGATTTCCCGTTGTAGATTCCCCAGAGGGAGGGTGGAGCGAGGCTCTCTTAAGTACCCTAGCCTCTTAGGCTCTTATCGCTTGGTGTCAGGAATAAACAACGAGTCCTCCAAATTAGTTTATCACAATGAGCTACGGGTGAATGATTATCCAGGTTCCTTCACAAGCTTTTCCTTATAGAAAGGTAGTGAGTGAAGGAAGACACCAAACCATCACCTAGCCTTAATAAACACCTTTGATTAACTCTCTAAACCCACAGTAGACATGGTTAATTTAAAGCACAAATCACAAACATTACAAGACATTATTTCGGGGCCGATTCTCTATCCCAGTGGAGTCGCCAGACTGTAGGACACAGAAACTAGACGACGCTGTTCCAGGCTCGCGTGAAACGCACTCCCGGAAAGCGACTAAAAAGGTAAGACCTGAGGGCACCCTTTTATTTATTATCCTTTATTTTTAGTTATTTTATTGTTTTATTTCGCATGATTATTGTGAATTGGTGCATGATGTGATTTCTGGGTGAACGGAGTATGTGTTCTCTCTTGTGGTATATCGGATGGAAACCCGGACGTAAATTCCGTAGCCGAATCCGAATGGACGGTATTGCGATTTGCACTCGGGATAAATGCCACGTATCACTTGAGAGACACACGTATTTCGTTTCATCCAAACCTTGTATTTGAGCATGTTATATTATCCTTTATTTTTAGTTATTTTATTGTTTTATTTCGCATGATTATTGTGAATTGGTGCATGATGTGATTTCTGGGTGAACGAAATATGAGTTCTCTCTTGTGGTATATCGGATGGAAACCCGGACGTAAATTCCGTAGCCGAATCCGATGGACGGTATTGCGGTTTGCACTCGGGATACAATGCCACGTATCACTTGAGAGACACACGTATTTCGTTCACCCAGAAATCACAGCATTCACCAATTCACAATAATCATGCGAAATAAAACAATAAAATAACTAAAAATAAAGGATAATAAATAAAAGGGTGCCCTCAGGTCTTAACCTTTTTAGTCGCTTTCCGGGAGTGCGTTTCACGGTGCCGGAAGGGATATCGTTTTGCTATTTTCACTGGTCCGCTGTTTCTGCTGTTTTCACAGGTTTACTATTTTCTCTGTTTTCACTGGTCCTCTGTTTCCGCTGTTTTCACGGGTTCATCGTTTCTCTGCTGTTTTTGCTATTTTCACATGTGGTTTTCACTCACGTTTTCAGGCTATTTTTGGACTGTTTTGTTCTCAATTTTGGCTACTGTTTTCACGCGGCTTGGAGGTAGTTTGGGGGGCCATTTACGTGTGCATGGGCTGCATGTGGGGAGTGGTTTGTGCGGCTGGTCACGTGTGCATGTGGGCTATTTTGGGCTGTTTGAGGGTGCAATTTGGAGACCTTTTATGGACTATTTTGGTCGGTTAAAGGCTGTCTTGTATGTGACTAACTGTCAAATGGATTTCCCGTTGTAGATTCCCCAGAGGGAGGGTGGAGCGAGGCTCTCTTAAGTACCCTAGCCTCTTAGGCTCTTATCGCTTGGTGTCAGGAATAAACAACAAGTCCTCCAAATTAGTCTATCACAATGAGCTACGGGTGAATGATTATCCAGGTGCCTTCACAGCTTTTCCTTATAGAAAGGTAGTGAGTGAAGGAAGATACCAAACCATCACCTAGCCTTAATAACACCTTTGATTAAACTCTATAAACCCACAGTAGACATGGTTAATTTAAAGCACAAATCACAAACATTACAAGACATTATTTCGGGGCCGATTCTCTATCCCCAGTGGAGTCGCCAGACTGTAGGACACAGAAACTAGACGACGCTGTTCCAGGCTCGCGGCCCGGTTGGGAGTACGGAGTAGCCCGCGGGGGACTAAACCGGAGAAATAACATGGAGTCGCCACCCGGTGTGAACCGGGAAAAATGATTTAAGGCCGCACTCACCCCTCGCAAGGGAAGACCTCAAACCGTTGGGTTCGGAATGGTCCCTTACTTATGCCACTTGTAATGAACGGATTCGTGCAATAATTTAACCAAGTCTACTCAATAATCATGCTCAAGGGTACTTAAATCTAACATGCTTTCATCCAAATAACTCCACGCAATGTAACACAACGAGCATATTGAACCATTAAATCAACATGTATAAATCATTATCCAAACACATCATAAACTAATAACATGTATAAGGAACAACCTAAATATGCTTTAACAAATAAATAACAAACTAAATTAAACCATGCTTTAAATAATAAACGAATAACCTAAAGACTATAACATGCTCAAATACAAGGTTTGGATGAAACGAAATACGTGTGTCTCTCAAGTGATACGTGGCATTGTATCCCGAGTGCAAACCGCAATACCGTCTATTCGGATTCGGCTACGGAATTTACGTCCGGGTTTCCATCCGATATACCATAAGAGAGAACACATATTCCGTTCACCCAAAAATCACATCATGCACCAATTCACAATAATCATGCGAAATAAAACAATAAAATAACTAAAAATAAAGGATAATAAATAAAAGGGTGGCCCTCAGGTCTTACCTTTTTAGTCGCTTTCCGGGAGTGCGTTTCACGGTGCCGGAAGGGATATCGTTTTGCTATTTTCACTGGTCCTGTTTCTGCTGTTTTCACAGGTTCACTATTTTCTCTATTTTCACTGGTCCGCTGTTTCCGCT